>JAGVVM010016494.1:0-14607 GCA_019149425.1 Psidium friedrichsthalianum
AGACAAGACATATGCAGATACTCAGAATGCAACATCTAGAAATTGAAATTGACCACCAGATAATACTAATAGAAACAATTTTTGAAATGGAATTTTCATAAGGAGCTTCATGCCAGTAAGTTAAATGGCTCTTTCCAGCATATGATATCATCAGTAAGAAGCCTCTAATCCAGCATTAAAAGTCAGACTAACGGAAGTAAGATGTTTTCAGAAAAGCCATGACAAACTATCACAGAAACCCACATGAAAGAGAGTACGAATTCCTGGACACAGAAGGCCAGGAACACATGAGAGACCGATTCAATGAGTCCAATTGCTCCAACGTATTCAGCCATGGCAGATAAAGAGCGACCTCAACATTTCAGAAGATCACAAGAAACCAATGAATTGAGGACATCAACTGAATTCACACACAATAGCATTGAGCGTGTAGACAATAGAACCAAGCCGCACTTACCCATTTAGTTGTTGACACATAACCGACATACCTCACTTCTTTTCTGATTATGCGGGCTTGATGAATTATATATTGAACCCGCAAAAAAGGGCTATTCCTGCGCACAGGATGCACATCCCTCCTGAATTGGACAGGCATGAGCCTGAAAACAAGGGCATACATGACTCCATCTGCCCACGAATGCCCATGAAAGCATGTAAACGCACACACATAGATAAACTGGAACATGTGCTGTGGATGCATAGAGACAATAAGTCAAAAACACGAGCCCTGTACCTGATTGTGTAATCGTGCAGTGAGGCTCAACAAGCCCGCACATGCCAGTAAGTGGACCAACTCCCCAAGTTGCACCCCAAAAAGGATGCAACACAAGCATATTCTTTTTGGATTATTCAGAGTTTCTGGTTAAGTTTAGCTTTTAAAAGTTGTGCACAATATGTGTTGATACCAGAAGGTTTCCCACAAAAACATAATTTTTTTTTATAATTCTGGGTCAAAGTAGATTTATGCTGGGTGTAAAAATAGAGCATGAGCACTTGCTGATTGCAGCACAACCCAATCTCATCCACTCACTGCACCCACCAGCACCTGTGGGATTTACAGAAAGTTGTCAAATTAAGGTTGAGTTCATCAATTGGAAAATTCATTTTGACAATCATTAGCCGAGTGAATACTGAATTGTTTGATTCAGTAGTCAGTGAAGCAAGACAAACCTAACCCACCAAATCAAGTCTTAAATGCAGGAAATTTTCACCTTTCCTTTGTATGTACATGTGTAATGATATCTAACAAGGCTATCATCTTGACCATAGAAGATGTAAACGTGAAGAAGTACAAGATACCATTGCCTCCCTCATTTTGTTAAGTCACTCAACAAACGAATGCGTCAACTCATTTAATACCAAATCCAACTTACAAGGTTTCACACACTTCCACGGGTATCCACATGCAGGTTTACCACTCGAAGACAAGTACGATAAGCACGTTATCATATATATGATAAGCAAGTGATCACATATCCACGTTAAAATGCATAGAGATGCGCATATGTCAAAAAGTGTCTGTTTTCACGTGCATTTGGGGGAGGAAGAGTTAGCAGCTTGACCAAAATAAAAAGTCTAAGCTAGACTTTTGCTAGCTAATACATCTTCAACGTGTTAGATGAACACCAAACAAAAATGCTTTAAAGTGATCTTGAAGATTGGTTGAACGCATCAATTGACCTTATCAGTTCAACCACTTGGGAGATAACAAAGACAAAAGAATGCATTTTAGCCCGGTCTATCCGAGAGTATTCTTAACAGCATCTAAGGCAGCAGCCAGGCCCGTGTTCAAAAGAAAGAAACCAAAACCATTTCATCTCTAACTGCCAATGACGGCAGAGCTACTTAAACTATGATTTCATGTCATACGCCAATCATTTCAGCAACTAACATACTTGCATATTGAGGAAAAATGAAGACTAATACAGAACTTGTCACACAAAAATATACTGAGTCAGGATTGATCTATGCTCTAAAGGCATACATTGAAATTAAACCAATTTATTAGCTTTGCTTAACTTATAACAAGAACAGGACAACAAAGCAGTTACACAGCATAATTCCATGTAAATGCAGAGTCAACTTCCCTGACCTTTCATGATATGAATATCTTCATAGACAAGCATCGGATAACTAGGTGAGATTTAAAATCACCCATCAACAATGAATTCGTCATCTGGATTATCTTCATCAACTCTTGTGTCACCATGAAGCATACTATTCACACGGTGCATGTTCTGCATCACCGGTGAAAGATAATGGTTGCTAGCATTCGCATGGTTGGATAGCTCAGCCGGATGGCCAGTCCACTGAGAAATAATCCCAAACAACTGACTGGTAAGATTCTGTTGCTCGTGAAGAATACGTGTCTGGATCTGTTCCATCTCTAACCTATGCTGACCAAGCCGTTCATCGATCCTCTTCCTCCATTCTAACCTCCTCATGTTAAGCCTCTCCTCCCATTCCCTCTCCTCAATTAACTGCTCCTCTCTCCTTCTTTTTTCCCTCTCTTCACTATCCTTCAAAAGACTATCCCATTCTTGAATCATCTGCCTCCTCAACTCCTCCCTCATACTCTCTGTCTCTTCCTTTTCCCTTTCTCTCTCGTCAAGTTTTCTCTCCCACTCTCGTCGTGACTCCATGAAAAGATTCTCCCTTCTTAGCCTTTCTTGTTCTCTTTCCCTGTCACGCTGCTCAAATCGAGCCTCGATCTCCCTCAATTGAACCAAGTGTTTAGAGATAAAGGCCCATGACTTTTTCTCCAATCCCCTTGGCGGCTTCTTTTTCCTTCTTGACATAGAACCATTTGGATCCGCAGTCTCAGCAACAAAGCCGCCATCTCCCTCCTCTCTAATCGCATCCCTCCCACTATAGTTCCTTTCCACTTCATCATCATAATCAAAACCCATAAATAACGGGCCACCATCACTCTGGTCAAGCCCTGCCCCGACATCGCCGCCACCCAACTGGCTCGTTTGACCAAAGCCCACCGTCGCCATTGCCTGTTGATTACCAACAAACACCTCATCATGGTCAGCCTCATCTAGAGCCACCATCGAATGATTGACCCCATCGCTAGTGCACATGATGGGCACATCCCCAAACACGTCCTTGTACCTCAAAAAATTCGACCAATGGGTAAGCCCCTCCATCCAATCGAACTCCTCGACTGCACCCTCGCCACCTAACTCTTGGCCGATTCGAGCGGCCTCCTGATCTTTTGCTTGACGAGCAAGTACTGGTGGCGCATATTCTGCACCTTGGTCGACACATCCTTCCAAGTCCAATGCCATGGATAGGTGATGGGGTCGCGGGCGTGGTGCGCCGAATTCACATGGCAAGCGATGGGTTTGAATTTCTTTTCCCGAGTTCGCATTTTCGCGAGCGTCCCGCACGAGGACAACTCATCGTACTTGTCGATCAGGGTCCTCTCTTCAGCCTCGGTCCACTTCTTCCTCCGAGGAGGCACCATCGCATGCCCAGCAACAGATATCTCTCACGATGAATCAAACCCAGAATTGATTTCACACGAAAAGTGCGAGGCGTCCATCGATTGCAACTTAAGAGAACAAGACCAATCAAGAACGACGAAACCGCAACCACAGAATGGGGAGTTTCATACCCGGTTATCTTGGACTGCAATCGCGAAGCTCAATCCGAGAATTTGGGTGGTTTCACCTGCGCCGCGGAGAGAGGATTTCTCGATGGTGATCAGAGTGGCAGAAGAGAGAGAGAGAGAGAGAGCTGCTCCGACCAGTCCACAACAACTGAAGAGCTCTGGTGGAGGTCTCAAGTAGCTCGCGCTTTACTAATTTACTTTCTACGGATGTATTTTCCTTTTAGCAA
Organism: Psidium friedrichsthalianum; assembly: GCA_019149425.1. Lineage (NCBI taxonomy): Eukaryota > Viridiplantae > Streptophyta > Magnoliopsida > Myrtales > Myrtaceae > Psidium > Psidium friedrichsthalianum. The sequence goes on from JAGVVM010016494.1 coordinate 3,847, forward strand.
AACTTTTCTACCGATGTAATAAGGCTGAAAACTATCCTAACATTAAATAAATGAGTTAATACCACGAAAAATATTAAATTAGTACATTTATGATAAATTTATTTTAAATTATTTTTTTCATCACAAAAAATTTGAAACTAATATACTTACGACAAATTTACTCTAAACTATTTTTTTAACCATAAAAAACCTCAAACTTGTACATTTATGATAAATTTATCCAAACTTTTTTAACCTTCAAAAACCCTAAATTAATGCACTTATGATAAATTTTTCCCAAATTAGTATACTCGTGATAAATTTACCCTCCATTAGTTTCTGTTCATTGCATTAATACTGCAAAAAATCTCAAATTGAAGCACATGTGACAAATAAAGTATAAAATTTCCAATGAGTACATCAATCAACTGTTACGTGTCATCTAATTTAGCAATTTGACAGAAAAATTTAAAAAAAACTAATGGACGATAAGTTTGTCACAAATGTATTATTTTAGGGTAAATTTGTCATAGGCATACTTGTTAGGGTAAATTTGTCACATATGTACTAGTTTCGGATTTTTTTATAGTAAAAAAAATAGTTTGGGATAAATTTATCACAATTGTATCAATTTGAGATTTTTTTGTAGTTAAACCTAAACAAATAAATAAATAATTCATGAAATTTTATGATTCATCAAAATTTATTATAAATTTCCAAAAATTATCTTGATAAGATTTTCCCGTACGGTCTTTGTAAAGATTAATAACTGGTTCAAATCCCATGCATTGCACTGGCTTTAAAATTTAATTTATTAGAATTTTTTTCGTGATATATGTAGGTAAATTCTACAAATTTACGATAATAAGTAGGTCAATATTAAAAATTGGTGAAAATTGTCTAAAGTTTGAAGCTCATACCTCCTGAAATATGATCATCAATCAAATTGTTAGAGGTCCTAAATATTCCGGTTCCGACCGGAACCGGAGCCCTGAACCGGCCCGGTTTTTTAAGTAATAAAAATTTCAAGTAAAATTTTACAAAATTGTAATCAAACTTAGAGAAAAAAAAAAAAGAGAGAGAAAGGGCTTGATTTAATGAATTATCATTAAGTGCCTACATATCTTCTTGGGGATAGAAGAATCAAAGCCCATGTAGTTCTTTTACCTTTGATAACCCCATACTTACCTCATCGTCAATCGTCGCTTCCGGCGGTGGTTCCCGTCATGGTGCTCGCTCCATCATCGAAAAATTCGGCTTCTACGTTGCGATCCATCTCTTGTTGTCGATATTGAGCCTTCGTCCAATCATCGACACAAGCTTGAGCCTCCACAGACTGCGGAGATAATCTTGAACGGTGATCGTCCAAAATGTTGCCTCCAGCGCTAAAAGCTTGTTCAACCGCAACTGTTGAACAAGGAGTTGCTAAAACCTGTCTAGCGATGATAAAGAGAATTCGATATTGACTCGAATGCTCCTTCCACCACTCTAAAATTTGAAAATCTGTGCCACTTGCAAATGAGTTCGTCTCAAAGTTAGTGCTTAAATAGTGATCAAATTCGGAAATATCCGTGCGCCCCCTTTGTCTTTTTTGCCTACTCATTAGCATTTTATACCCTCTACTCATTTTACCTTCGCTCTCGTTTTCTACGCGACTAAATTGAGAAAAAGATCCAATATCAGTTGCGTTATATCTAATATAATAATCATTATATAATGCTACTGTTGAGTTGCTAACTATCCCTTTAATAAATTAATATCTAATTCTATTTCTAAATGAAGACATCCATAATACATAGTCAAAAAATCTTTTACGCCTTCTAATTTCGTACATGGATCGAAAACAGAAGCACCAAATAAATAAAAGGAATATGTTCATAATAAGTTAGCCATTTTGATTTCATTGCCTTAATAGTTGCACCTAATTGTTCATCGTCTTCATATTCTTCAAAAACACCAGCAATATTAACACACTCTATTATAAATAAATGAGTCGTAGGATAATAAACACCGGACAAAGTATAATTTGCATCATTGAAACTTTTAAACAATCTAAAATTTTTTGGCAAATATCCAATGTTGTGGTAATAACTCAAGTTGAGGAATATTAGTCGAAATAAATGCACATAATAATCTTTATATTCAAAGATTGATTAAGCAATTCGTACGTGAAATTCCAACGAGTTGGAACATCTCTTGAAAATCTTCTTGCCTTTTTCCATGTTGTTTACAAAATCTACACCAATCTTTCATAATTTGGGGATGTCTCCATAAATATTGGATTGCGATTTTTATTGGGTTGAGAAAACGTTAAGAGTTTGTAAACCTTCTTGTACACTTAAGTTTAAAACATGGCAAGCACATCTAACATGAAAAAATTCTCCACCAAAAGTGGGTTTACAAAGTTTTTCCAACTCTTCAATAGAAGCGGTATTTGCCGCGGCATTATCAAAGCAAATAGAAAAAACTTTTTCAATCAAACAATATTCTTCTAAAACTTGTCTAATTAATCTATAAATATTAATTGCCGTATGTCTATCCTCAAAAACTCGAAATGCAATATTCTTTTTTGAATATTCCAATCGTCATCTATCCAATGACACGTAATGCCCATATAAGAATGAATTTGCCAAGGATCAGTCCAAACATCGCTACCCATATGCACACGTCCATTATAATTCATAAAAAATATTTTTAATTCTTCTTTTTTTTTATACAAATTAAAAATTTGGCGTTTAAGGGTATTTCTAGAAACGGGTTTTGCTTGTGGATTACATGCATTTTGTATAAAATTATTAAAACCAAATTTCTCACCAAAATTAAATGATAAATGTTCTACGGTCGTAAATCTAGCTAATTCTTCTTTATAAACATTTTCGCTATAACGGAATAAAGGAGGAGCGTTAGTTTTGGCATACCCGGAAATTTGTTGTTGACGAGTGTCGATCCCAACTAGCGTGGGATGTTTTGACTTCAAATGCCGTTGAAATGTTCCATAGCCTTGACCACTTTACGAAATTGTAATTTTTTTCCACAATGTTTGCAAGTAAGTTGATATTTTTTTTTCTCAATGTGCGCCTTCGTGAAGTGCTCCCATATCAAGGAGTGGATGACCACTCTCGTCCCATCGTTGTTGACGGCTTCTTCGGTGGGAGGATTCATGCTACCTTGTGTTGGAACTGGTTGCTCGACATTTGGAACATTGTCGATTTCAATTTCGTCGTCGTCGAAGCCATATATGCATAATCTTGAGATTATGAGATTGAGGATAATCGACGATCCCATCGGCGCCATCGGGCTCTTACCCCTCCTGCCACAGCTTCCACTTGCCATTTTTCGAGAATTTCCACAAAAAGAAATGAAGAATTTCGAGGGAAATGAAAGTGGATCGAGTATCGCGACTTGAGAGAATTTGAGATTGAGAATTTGAGAGAATTTGAGAATTTGAGAGAAGAGAATGAGAGAAGTTGTGAATAAAATGAATGGGTCCCCCCCATTCATTTTATTCACAACTTCTCTCATTTCTCTTCTTCTCAAATTCTCAAATTCTCTCAAATTCTCATCTCAAATTCTCTCAAGTCGCGATACTCGATCCACTTTCATTTCCCTCGAAATTCTTCATTTCTTTTTGTTGGAAATTCTCGAAAAATGGCAAGTGGAAGCTGTGGCAGGAGGGTAAGAGCCCGATGGCGCCGATGGGATCGTCGATTATCCTCAATCTCATAATCCTCAAGATTATGCATATTATGGCTTCGACGACGACGAAATTGAAATCGACAATGTTCCAAATGTCGAGCAACCCGTTCCAACACAAGGTAGCATGAATCCTCCCACCGAAGAAGCGTCAACAACGATGGGACGAGAGTGGTCATCCACTTCCTTGATATGGGAGCACTTCACGAAGGCGCACATTGAAGAAAAAAAATATCAACTTACTTGCAAACATTGTGGAAAAAAATTACAAATTCGTAAGTGGTCAAGGCTATGGAACATTTCAACGGCATTTGAGTCAAAACATCCAACGCTAGTTGGGATCGACACTCGTCAACAACAAATTTCCGGGTATGCCAAAACTAACGCTCCTCCTTTATTCCGTTATAGCGAAAATGTTTAAAAGAAGAATTAGCTAGATTTACGACCGTAGAACATTTATCATTTAATTTGGTGAGAAATTTGGTTTTAATAATTTTATACAAAATGCATGTAATCCACAAGCAAAACCCGTTTCTAGAAATACCCTTAAACGCCAAATTTTTAATTTGTATAAAAAAAAAAGAAGAATTAAAAATATTTTTTATGAATTATAATGGACGTGTGCATATGGGTAGCGATGTTTGGACTGATCCTTGGCAAATTCATTCTTATATGGGCATTACGTGTCATTGGATAGATGACGATTGGAATATTCAAAAAAGAATTATTGCATTTCGAGTTTTTGAGGATAGACATACGGCAATTAATATTTATAGATTAATTAGACAAGTTTTAGAAGAATATTGTTTGATTGAAAAAGTTTTTTCTATTTGCTTTGATAATGCCGCGGCAAATACCGCTTCTATTGAAGAGTTGGAAAAACTTTGTAAACCCACTTTTGGTGGAGAATTTTTTCATGTTAGATGTGCTTGCCATGTTTTAAACTTAAGTGTACAAGAAGGTTTACAAACTCTTAACGTTTTTCTCAACCCAATAAAAATCGCAATCCAATATTTATGGAGACATCCCCAAATTATGAAAGATTGGTGTAGATTTTGTAAACAACATGGAAAAAGGGCAAGAAGATTTTCAAGAGATGTTCCAACTCGTTGGAATTTCACGTACGAATTGCTTAATCAATCTTTTGAATATAAAGATTATTATGTGCATTTATTTCGACTAATATTCCTCAACTTGAGTTATTACCACAACATTGGGATATTTGCCAAAAAATTTTAGATTGTTTAAAAGTTTTCAATGATGCAAATTATACTTTGTCCGGTGTTTATTATCCTACGACTCATTTATTTATAATAGAGTGTGTTAATATTGCTGGTGTTTTTGAAGAATATGAAGACGATGAACAATTAGGTGCAACTATTAAGGCAATGAAATCAAACTGGCTAACTTATTATGAACTATTCCTTTTATTTATTGGTTGCTTCTGTTTTCGATCCATGTACGAAATTAGAAGGCGTAAAAGATTTTTTGACTATGTATTATGGATGTCTTCATTTAGAAATAGAATAGATATTAATTTATTAAAAGGGATAGTTAGCAACTCAACAGTAGCATTATATAATGATTATTATATTAGATATAACGCACTGATATTGGATCTTTTTCTCAATTTAGTCGCGTAGAAAACGAGAGCGAAGGTAAAATGAGTAGAGGGTATAAATGCTAATGAGTAGGCAAAAAGACAAAGGGGGCGCACGGATATTTCCGAATTTGATCACTATTTAAGCACTAACTTTGAGACGAACTCATTTGCAAGTGGCACAGATTTTCAAATTTTAGAGTGGTGGAAGGAGCATTCGAGTCAATATCGAATTCTCTTTATCATCGCTAGACAGGTTTTAGCAACTCCTTGTTCAACAGTTGCGGTTGAACAAGCTTTTAGCGCTGGAGGCAACATTTTGGACGATCACCGTTCAAGATTATCTCCGCAGTCTGTGGAGGCTCAAGCTTGTGTCGATGATTGGACGAAGGCTCAATATCGACAACAAGAGATGGATCGCAACGTAGAAGCCGAATTTTTCGATGATGGAGCGAGCACCATGACGGGAACCACCGCCGGAAGCGACGATTGACGATGAGGTAAGTATGGGGTTATCAAAGGTAAAGAACTACATGGGCTTTGATTCTTCTATCCCCAAGAAGATATGTAGGCACTTAATGATAATTCATTAAATCAAGCCCTTTCTCTCTTCCTTTTTTTTTCTCTAAGTTTATTACAATTTTGTAAAATTTTACTTGAAATTTTTATTACTTAAAAAACCGGGCCGTTCAGGGCTCCGGTTCCGGTTCGGAACCGGAATATTTAGGACCTCTAACAATTTGATTGATGATCATATTTCAGGAGGTATGAGCTTCAAACTTTAGACAATTTTCACCAATTTTTAATATTGACCTACTTATTATCGTAAATTTGTAGAATTTACCTACATATATCACGAAAAAAATTCTAATAAATTAAATTTTAAAGCCAGTGCAATGCATGGGATTTGACCATTATTAATCTTTACAAAGACCGTACGGAAAATCTTATCAAGATAATTTTTGGAAATTTATAATCAAATTTTGATGAATCATAAAATTTCATGAATTATTTATTTATTTGTTTAGGTTTAACTACAAAAAATCTCAAATTGATACAATTGTGATAAATTTATCCCAAACTATTTTTTTTACTATAAAAAAATCCGAAACTAGTACATATGTGACAAATTTACCCTAACAAGTATGCCTATGACAAATTTACCCTAAAATAATACATTTGTGACAAACTTATCGTCCATTAGTTTTTTTTAAATTTTTCTGTCAAATTGCTAAATTAGATGACACGTAACAGTTGATTGATGTACTCCTTTGGAATTTTATACTTTATTTTGTCACATGTGCTTCAATTTGAGATTTTTTGCAGTATTAATGCAATGAACAGAACTAATGGAGGGTAAATTTATCACGAGTATACTAATTTGGGAAAAATTTATCATAAGTGCATTAATTTAGGATTTTTGAAGTTAAAAAAGTTTGGATAAATTTATCATAAATGTACAAGTTTGAGGTTTTTATGGTTAAAAATAGTTTAGGACAAATTTGTCGTAAGTATATCAGTTTTAAAATTTTCTTGTGATGAAAAAAATAATTTAAAATAAATTTATCATAAATGTACTATTTGATATTTTTCGTGGTATTAACTCATTTATTTAATCTTAGGATAGTTTCAGTATTATTACATCGGTAGAACAGTTTTGCTAAAATGAAAATACATCCGTAGAAAAGTAAATTAGTAAAGCGCGAGCTAGTTGAGACCTCCACCAGAGCTCTTCAGTTGTTGTGGACTGGTCGGAGCAGCTCTCTCTCTCTCTCTCTCTTCTGCCACTCTGATCAACATCGAGAAATCCTCTCTCCGGCGGCGCAGGTTAAACCACCCAAATTCTCGGATTGAGCTTCGCGATTGCAGTCCAAGATAACCGGGTATGAAACTCCCCATTCTGCGGTTGCGGTTTCGTCGTTCTTGATTGGTCTTGTTCTCTTAAGTTGCAATCGATGGACGCCTCGCACTTTTCGTGTGAAATCAATTCTGGTTTGATTCATCGTGAGAGATATCTGTTGCTGGGCATGCGATGGTGCCTCCTCGGAGGAAGAAGTGGACCGAGGCTGAAGAGAGGACCCTGATCGACAAGTACGATGAGTTGTCCTCGTGCGGGACGCTCGCGAAAATGCGAACTCGGGAAAAGAAATTCAAACCCATCGCTTGCCATGTGAATTCGGCGCACCACGCCCGCGACCCCATCGTCTATCCATGGCATTGGGACTTGGAAGGATGTGTCGACCAAGGTGCAGAATATGCGCCACCAGTACTTGCTTGTCAAGCAAAGATCAGGAGGCCGCTCGAATCGGCCAAGAGTTTAGGTGGCGAGGGTGCAGTCGAGGAGTTCGATTGGGTGGAGGGGCTTACCCATTGGTCGAATTTTTTGAGGTACAAGGAGTGTTTGGGGATGTGCCCATCATGTGCACTAGCGATGGGGTCAATCATTCGATGGTGGCTCTGGATGAGGCTGACCATGATGAGGTGTTTGTTGGTAATCAACAGGCAATGGCGACGGTGGGCTTTGGTCAAACGAGCCAGTTGGGTGGCGGCGATGTCGGGGCAGGGCTTGACCAGAGTGATGGTGGCCCGTTATTTATGGGTTTTGATTATGATGATGAAGTGGAAAGGAACTATAGTGGGAGGGATGCGATTAGAGAGGAGGGAGATGGCGGCTTTGTTGCTCAGACTGTGGATCCAAATGTTCTATGTCAAGAAGGAAAAAGAAGCCGCCAAGGGGATTGGAGAAAAAGTCATGGGCCTTATCTCTAAACACTTGGTTCAATTGAGGGAGATCGAGGCTCGATTTGAGCAGCGTGACAGGGAAAGAGAACGAGAAAGGCTAAGAAGGGAGAATCTTTGTGGAGTCACGACGAGAGTGGGAGAGAAAACTTGACGAGAGAGAAAGGGAAAAGGAAGAGACGGAGAGTATGAGGGAGGAGTTGAGGAGGCAGATGATTCAAGAATGGGATAGTCTTTTGAAGGATAGTGAAGAGAGGAAAAAAGAAGGAGAGAGGAGCAGTTAATTGAGGAGAGGGAATGGAGGAGAGGCTTAACATGAGGAGGTTAGAATGGAGGAAGAGGATCGATGAACGGCTTGGTCAGCATAGGTTAGAGATGGAACAGATCCAGACACGTATTCTTCACGAGCAGCAGAATCTTACCAGTCAGTTGTTTGGGATTATTTCTCAGTGGACTGGCCATCCGGCTGAGCTATCCAACCATGCGAATGCTAGCAACCATTATCTTTCACCGTGATGCAGAACATGCACCGTGTGAATAGTATGCTTCATGGTGACACAAGAGTTGATGAAGATAATCCAGATGACGAATTCATTGTTGATGGATGATTTTAAATCTCACCTAGTTATCCGATGCTTGTCTATGAAGATATTCATTATCATGAAAGGTCAGGAAGGTTGACTCTGCATTTATGTGGAATTATGCTGTGTAACTGCTTTGTTGTCCTGTTCTTGTTATAAGTTAAGCAAAGCTAATAAATTGGTTTAATTTCAATGTATGCCTTTAGAGCATAGATCAATCCTGACTCAGTATATTTTTGTGTGACAAGTTCTGTATTAGTCTTCATTTTTCCTCGATATGCAAGTATGTTAGTTGCTGAAATGATTGGCGTATGACATGAATAATAGTTTAAGTAGCTCTGCCGTCATTGGCAGTTAGAGATGAAATGGTTTTGGTTTCTTTCTTTTGAACACGGGCCTGGCTGCTGCCTTAAATGCTGTTAAGAATACTCCCGGATAGATTGGGCTAAAATGCATTCTTTTGTCTTTGTTATCTCCCAAGTGGTTGAACTGATAAGGTCAATTGATGCGTTCAACCAATCTTCAAGATCACTTTAAGAGCATTTTTGTTTGGCGTTCATCTAACATGTTGAAGATGTATTAGCTAGCAAAAGTCTGCTTAGACTTTTTATTTTGGTCAAGCTGCTAACTCTTCCTCCCCCAAATGCACGTGAAAACAGACACTTTTTGACGTGTGCGCATCTCTATGCATTTTAACGTGGATATGTGATCACTTGCTTATCATATATATGATAACGTGCTTATCGTACTTGTCTTCAAGTGGTAAACTGCGTGTGGATACCCGTGGAAGTGTGTGAAACCTTGTAGTTGGATTTGGTATTAAATGAGTCGAATGCCTTCGTTTGTTGAGTGACTTAACAAAATGAGGGAGGCAATGGTATCTTGTACTTCTTCGCGTTTACATCTTCTATGGTCAAGATGATAGCCTTGTTAGATATCATTACATGTATATACAAAGGAAAGGTGAAAATTTCCTGCATTTAAGACTTGATTTGGTGGGTTACGTTGTCTTGCTTCACTGACTACTGAATCAAACAATTCACTATTCAGTCGGCTATGATTGTCAAAATGAATTTTCCAATTGATGAACTCAACCTTAATTTGACAACTTTCTGTAAATCCCATAGGTGCTGGTGGGTGCTGTGAGTGGATGAGATTGGTTGTACTGCAATCAGCAAGTGCTCATGCTCTATTTTTACACCCAGCATAAATCTACTTTGACCCAGAATTATAAAAAAAATTATGTTTTTGTGGAAACCTTCTGGTATCAACACATATTGTGCACAACTTTTAAAGCTAAACTTAACCAGAAACTCTGAATAATCAAAAAGAATATGCTTGTGTTGCATCCTCTTTGGGGTGCAACTTGGGGAGTTGGTCCACTTACTGGCATGTGTGGGCTTGTTGAGCCTCACTGCACGATTACACAATCAGGTACGGCTCGTGTTTTTGACTTATTGTCTCTATGCATCCACAGCACATGTTCCATTTATCTATGTGTGTGCGTTTACATGCTTGGCAGTCATGGGCATTCGTGGCAGATGGAGTCATGTATGCCCTTGTTTTCAGGCTCATGCCTGTCCAATTCAGGAGGGATGTGCATCCTGTGCGCAGGAATAGCCCTTTTTTGCGGTTCAATATATAATTCATCAAGCCCGCATAATCAGAAAAAAGTGAGGTATGTCGGTTATGTGGTCAACAACTAAATGGGTAAGTATGCCTTGGTTCTATTGTCTACGCGCTCAATGCTATTGTGTGTGAATTCAGTTGATGTCCTCAATTCATTGGTTTCTTGTGATCTTTTGAATGTTGAGGTGGCTCTTTATCTGCCATGGCTGAATACGTTGGAGCACTTGGACTCATTGAATCGGTCTCTCATGTGTTCCTGCCTTCTGTGTCCAGGAATTCGTACTCTCTTTCATGTGGGTTTCTGTGATAGTTTGTCATGGCTTTTCTGAAAACATCTTACTTCCGTTAGTCTGACTTTTAATGCTGGATTAGAGGCTTCTTACTGATGATATCATATGCTGAAAGAGCCATTTAACTTACTGGTATGAAGCTCCTTATGAAAATTCCATTTCAAAATTGTTTCTTATTAGTATATCTGGTTGGTCAATTTCCAATTTCTAGATGTTGCATTCTGAGTACTCCGCGCATATGCTTGTCTTT
>JAGVVM010016496.1:0-10087 GCA_019149425.1 Psidium friedrichsthalianum
AATTTAGATTCGACATACATTTTCGATTTGTCTTGGGGGTTTCCGACTATCCCATGTTGCATTATCGGTTTTTCTTCAACCCTGATGGGTTGGACGCGAAGCAAGTCATTTTGGTATGTGGCCTAGGCCCGATGGCTCAGTCCTTTGTCAACCCGTCATCTCTGGTGAGTGACACTCTCAGCCGCAACCCAATTCGGGTAATAAACGGAGCTGAAGGTTTAGTGCACCGTGCAAACGATGGCGCACAAAGTTGTCACCCCCCCCGCGCCCCGCCACAAAAAGAAAAAACAAACCGAAAAACCCCCATCAGTTTAGCTGTCTCTGAAGCTGCAGGACTGCTTGAATATGTACTTCTAGTTCAGCGCTGAAGGGGTGATGCCCTCTGAGATATTTTCCTCGAACAAATTGCACGACGAAGAAGTCACCCATTACCGAAAACGCGGAGGGAAGATATAGTTAAGTCAGTGAAGGGCGTCTTTTCGTAGAAAAAAGTGTGTTTGCGTTGTGCCGTTTGGAAAAATTAAACGAATGATCGGAAGAGAGTGAATCCGGCCTAGAGATAATGAATATGCACCTCGATCTTTAAGATTATTTGCCACACGGTGTTGCTGAGCTAATTTATGGAGCAGGAAGATCCTTCATGAACACAATAGGTCTCTGAACAAGACGGCCATATGAGCAGATTTATGTATTTTCCGGGCAGACCTCTTAGAAAAAAACAACTACAACAATTGACAAGGTGATGGGGACTACCTCTCGAGAAGAGAAACTAAAAATTGATACGAAAACTTAAACGGAAACGTGGTTTAACCTTGTTTAGTGACTAAAAATGGTCAATGGTCGGGGCAAAGGCGCTACAAGGGCGTTGTGCGGAGGTAGAACGGGTTATTGTAGAGTCTGGCCCGCTTGAGGCCATGATTTTCATCGTAAGCCTAGAAATACTCCCGCACCATCGTTAATTGACGCTACACACTACGGTCTTATCTAAGTGGGGCAATGCACCTCTTGTGTTATTTTTAAAGAAACCAACTCTCAAACAGGGCGCCAAGCACAAACCATTCGTGGACCACGACCCGCGAACTCGATTCCCGAAGGTCAAAGGGGGAGGCCGACCGTACCGAGGGTGGGTGGCGGAAGAGCTAGGATCCAAGGCTGAAAGCCTAAAGGAATCGATCGAACAACAGAAATGCTGAAAGTGAAGCCGCACATCTCGGCTCTCGTGTATCGAAGTCCCCAAGTGCCTCATTAGGCCTCGGGATTTCAATCCTACTGCCATGCACATGCAACGTTTGGTTCCAATCACTGTCTTTGGACAAAAATGAAGCTAAAAGACAGCAAATATTCCCCACATCGCATGAGTCCACAACCAAGGAATCGTGATCATGGACCCCGTCGACCTTTTGCTGAAGCGAAAGCACGTCCGTGAAAAATTTTCCCGACTTTCAATGTCACGCGGCGAGAGATAAGAACTTTCGACGTGAATCGGAGGAATCATGTCGATTGTTTTCAATACGTATGGGTTGACATCCTCCTGATTTGGCCTCATCATGTGCGTAGACCGGACCGCTATCACTAATTAGGCGAGAATTATTTGTTGGGGGTGGGTTCATACTCCCGTCGACCGAAAAGCGAGCTTTATAATCTAAGCCCGCCGTATTTGTATGTGATAGTTTGTTGGTCTTGGGCCATGCATAACTGCTCTATATACTACTCTTTTTCGCTTTTGTAAATTAGGTTGATGCAATAGAGATGTGCCAAGGTGCTAATTACAATGAATCCCCTGTTGTAATAGCCCTACTTTAAAGAGTGAGCCATGATAAAATTTTGTGTCTTGATTGAACCTTTATCCCTTTCACGCTTTTGTTTCATTGTGATTATTTGCCGAATCCTGATACTGTTTGTGGTGGAGGCAGACTTCATCAATATTGTTGCTGGATAAGATTCAACATACAATCAAGTCCTAATAAAACATAAAGCGAAAAAAAGAACTCACGATACGAGATTTATCCCGATTCAACCCTTAAATTAGGGCTACGTCTAGCAGATGATTCCACTATAATTAGCATCTTGTATCTCTCGTTCCATTTGTTAATTACAAGAGAAAAAAAAAAGCATATATAAGGATTAGCTATTAATGATCAGATAGACACAGTGGGACCCATGTGCTCTGTCGTAAGAGAATATGAACCACACCCTTACAAAATTGATGATCATATAGATTTCGGTCAAACCAGAAGAGGCCATACATGTTGACTCAGAGATCACTAGATTATGCATGACAAGGAAATCTCGATTTGGTTTCTAGCTTTGTTTGCGTCGGAGGGGGAAGAGAGTCGTTTGTTGCCCATATCCACACACACGGTCCAGTTTCTATACAAACTTGACATCTCTAACAAAAACCTAGTTTGATTGACTCGCTTATGTATATTTGCTAATCAAAAGATAATTGCCTATTGTTGAAAATGTGCGAAAGCAGACTGATGACACTTGCATAATCAAATTTACGTAGTTTCTGATACAAAAACCTTGACATCTCTGACAAAAATTGATTTGCTTTGACTCGCTTATGTTATTTGCTAATCAAATTTGCATAGTTGTTGTACAAACTTAACATCTCTGACAAAAAGCCATTTGATTTGACTCCTTTATGTTATTTAATAATCGAAAATAATCGTCTCTTGTTGAAAATGTGTGAAAAGCAAACTAATGATTTGCTATCAAATTTTACGTAGTGTTCTGTACAAACCTTGACATCTCTGACAAAAACCGATTTGATTTTGACTTGCTTATGTTATTTGCTAATCCAAATTTGCGTAGTTTTCTATAAAAAGCTTGACATTTTTGACAAAACCAATTTGATTTGACTCGCTTATGTTATTTGCTAATCAAAAGGTAGTCGCCTATTGTTTGAAAATGTGCAAAAGCAGACTTATGTCATTTGCTAATCAAATTTACGTAATTTTCTGTACAAACCTTGACATCTCTGACAAGAGCTTGATTTGACTCGACTCGCTTATGCTAATCAAATTTACATAGTTTCTGTACAAACCTTGACATCTCTGACAAAACCCGATTTGATTTGACTTGCTTATGTTATTTGCTAATCAAAGCGTGCGAAAGCATAATCAGACACTACCTACTCATTATACAAAATAAAAACGTAAGCTATAAAAAAAAAATTTGACGGGCTGTACATTATATTGTTGAGAATGCCTAGCCTCCAAACTCGTGTCCAATTAACGTTTTTGTTTGTCGAACTTAGAGGTCACTGGACGATGCTCGAGCTCGACAGGGAAATGCCGGTTTGGTTTCCAGCCTTTTTTGCGTCGGAGGAGGAAGAGAGTCGTTGTTGCCCATTCTGCACGACACGGTCAAATTACCTAGTTTCTGTATAAGCCTGGCATCTTCGAACAAAAAAGCCCGGGTTGGGTTTGACCGGCTTATGTCCTTGCTATCAGGAAACGGTCGTGCCGTCCTATCAACCACGTGTCGACTTCGAGGGTTAGATGGCAATTTCGGTCAAATCGCGTCGGGAGCTGTCTTTTTCTTTCCAATGAAGTCACAAACAGGAGACCATGGCATTCGATTCCGGATTTGCGCTATCTTTCAAGCAAGGAGGGAAGTGTCACATGGAGCTTGCTTTTAGGACGCGACAAATGAATAATTTAAAGGGAAAATCCTAAATAAAAGTATGAAGTGCTCTGATTTTTCTTTTTAAATAAAGATTTGAAATGGATCTTATTTCATAAAAAGTTCATGAATTGCCCTCTTTATTTTAAAGAAGGGCATGAAAGACTCTTTTACCTTTTGAACTTTTTTTTTCCTTTTTTCATTTTACTGTTTCTTTTTTCTTTTTTCATTACCTTTTTCTTTCCCCTCTCCTGGCGTTCGCCGGCCTCACGCGAGGGCTGCCCACGCCGTCCTCGAGTGGGGGTCGCCCTTGCTTGGGCTTGCGTCGGGCAACCCTCGCTCGAGCTGGAGTTCAACTAGGCAACCCTGCGAGCGAGCGCTTTCGTTGCCAGATCTAGCGAGGCAACCCTCGCCCAATGTTGGTCCAGGCATGGACGATCACCACCTGACAGTAGCATGGGCGACCCTCGCCTAAGGGAGGCAATCACCTAGGGAAGGGGAAAGGAAAAAAAAAAGAAAGAGAAAAAAAAAGGAAAGAAATTAAAACAAAAAAGAAGAAAAGAAAAGAAAAATTAAAATGATAAAGGACGAAAATGCCATTCAATTAGTCTCTTCTTTGAAATAAAAAGGGCACTGTAGGCCCTTTTTTGCATTAAGGTTCACTTCAAGTTATTATTTGAGAAAATTAAACCAGTTCAGGCTATTATTTGAAATTTTTCCTAATTTAAAAGATATTTTTTATCGATGATAATTTATATTTAAATATTTTAATGGATGATTCAAATATTTTTCCTTAATTCATTTTGTAAACTAAACAAACAATATTTTTAGAAAAATAATACTCAATTTATTCATTTATTACAAAACAAATGAAACTTAAAAAAAAAAATGTTCCTCACTCTTGCATCCATTGCTGATCATTGCTCCTTCATTATGCCTAAGTTTCTTTCTTTCTTTCTTTCTTTCTTTCTTTCTTTCTTTTTTTTGGAACGGATCATTACGCATAAATTTCATGTAGATGGAATTTGAGTAGAGACCGTTTTTATTGGCAAGCCTCCATCTCTCTCTTTAACACACACTCTCTCACCCATAATGTGATTGAGCCTAAATATATATGTAATCATGGGATGGCCGGATTTGGCGATGCTCTATTAGGGTGTGCATGGCAATAATTATGCTGCAAAAGTCAACAACTAATCAAATGTTGATTTTTCTATTTCTATTCAGAAGCAAAAGTTGAATTTTCTACTTCTGTTCAAGAAATTAATTTCTGATTAGAGAAATTCGTTTGGTAGCGATTGAAAATTTCTACTTCTAAAACATTTTTACTAGAAAATCTTTTATGAAAAGTTATTGTTGACAGCCAAAAAATTTCTACTTCATTTTTTTAAAATTATTTACTTTTTAAAAATAAAAAAATTATTATTTATTTTTTACTCCAGCGGCCATAGATATTGACTTGGCGGTGGCGGCGGGTGGCCAGGGAGGGGTGGTCAATGAAAGTCGGCGGCAGTTAATAGAGGTTTGCAATGGGTGACGATTGGTGGAGGTCTGTGGTGGCCGGTAACAAGTGATGGTTAGTAGTTGGCGGCGGTCACGAACGGAGGTCGGCAGCGGGCAGCAACCGACAATGGTGGGCGACAAGTAGTGGGTGGCGATGGTCGCAAGTGGCTGTGGGTGGTAGTCGGCAGTGGGAGGCAACGGAGGTCAGTGACAGTGGAGGCGGGCGTGGTTAAAAAGAGGTGAGGGTATAATGAAAAGAAGCTGAGCGAAAAATACGTCTTGAGTTTTTTTTTTTTTGGTCAAAAAAGTACTTATTGAGTTGAGAAGCAATTTTTTAAGTTTTCAAATTGAGAAAAAAAAACTTCATGAGTAGAAATTTCTTTTAGAAGTAAAAATTTTTAACAAAAGAATTTCTAGAAGTTGTAATATAAAATTACCAAATGAATTTCTACTTTAGAAGAGAAAAGAAAGATCGATTCTTTGGGATCCTTCCTTTCTTCAAACAAAACGAACAGAGCTAGAATCAGATAGATTCTCTAAATGCCTTGCTGGATATTCCCGGCTATTCACAGAACGTGAGAAGGAGATGCAGAAATTCACTTCCAAAAATATTAGCATACGCACCCTTACTTTTCATTGGAGCTCCAACTATGGTAAGCAATAAATGAAATGGAAGTCCGGTGTAAAAGAATGGTAAAACCATTCTAAGTGGATCTTTAACTCGCGATTAGGATGCTGCAAGCATTCAAATCGCAATGTCTTTTATTCAGATTGAACATAGTTTCGAAGGTCACGACGACGATCTTTTTGTGTGCAGCATGCCTTATCGCCACAGAAATAGCCTCCTCTTATAAAAACACGAAGAGCAACTTTCGATAAAGGATATTTCGTCGTCTAGTCTTCCGGCAAAACATTTATTGAATGAATGCGTAGGAAGAGATTGTGTACATTTGTAAAGATTAATTGAGTTGAAATTTAGATATCCCATGGTGTAAAAAAAAAGAAGAATAGCATGGAAAAGGCCTTTCTACGTGGTGTGGGTCTTGAAGAAGGTCGGGGACCTTGCCTTTTATTTCAAAGATCCGGCAAGAGGGAAAAATTTGCATAATCCAAAACACACCCGAGATTGGAATCTCGACACGCGAATTGGGAAATACAATTCCAGACATACCTACAAAGTAAATAGCTTTGGTAAGATTAACCAAGTTGGATAATTGACTTGCGGTACATTTTCATTTTCATACATCAACTTTAAAATAAGGTAAATCTAAGAAAATGGAAGAACAAGAGCGCAACCATCGCAGGATCCGGCGACGATTGGTGAGGCGACGAGTTTCGAGGGGGCCTACGAAGTCTTGCGACCCTAGGAATGGCAAGACGACCAAAGGTGAGGCGTGGGGATGCTGAGGTCGCGAGATCCCAGGCGACACAAGCGCTGATCAGATTTGAGCTCACTCGAGCCCTTCGGTCGATGGCCTTGTCCGTAGATGAGATCTGCTTTGCCGATGAGGGTAAAATTTTGAAATTTGTATAGCTTAACGAGGGCAAAGTTGAAAGAAAGCAAGTCTATCTAATCCATGAAAAAGTATTTTTTGGAATGTGGAATGCCCAAAGCTAGTCCAAAGTTGCCTTGAACTTTGAGCCTTTAGGATTTTCAAAACCTCAACCTTGCACCGAAAGTCGTTGAAATTGTGTTGCCAAACACCAAGATCTTTTCCTCATAGGCAATATGTGGAAGCTTTGTGTAATGAGTTTAGACAATGACCGGAGGCACACAAAACTTAACCACGGGGGTTCCGAACCTAAAAACCATGCTCAAATCGTTATAATTTTTCTGCCAGGCTATGTCGCGTGGCTAACTCACATGATAAATTGATAAATATTTTCAATGACCACATAACCTTAAATAGCGAGCGACGCGCGTAGAACCACAAATCAAATAGACCGACAACTGTAAATAATTGCGAAAACCAAATCAAATGCGATCAAAACCTTGAGCAGTGCCTCAAGACCATAATTTGAATCACAATAATGGAGTAGATAAATTTATGAACCTTGTTCGGGATTCATCGTTCTTGATATGAAATTCCGATGAATCAACATTCAAGAGCTTTTCCTCTATAGCTCTTGAATCACTAGCTTCAATGAGGCTGACATTAGGGTTAAAGGAGGAATTTGAGTTTTATTTATAGAGTTTGTAACCTGATCCTCTCATTACGAATAAGGTTTATGTGACATCCTAAAAATTCCTACGTAATTTATATTATGTAAGAATTCGTAGTCGATAAATGTCGGGCGTAAGAATTCTAGTTTGGGTGATTTACGAGATTTTAGCCGACACACGAAATATATTTTTGTGTCCGTAATCCTAGGGCAATACATTCACGAGGATTTGATTTCTAAATATTTGTTCTTGTATTGACTTTCTAAAGTGGCGGTGAAGTACGTAACGCCACATTTGTTATTAACGAAGATCGATAAGCTCTGAGTTTACGTATCGGACAAGTGGTAGATTTGAAATTTACTAAGTTGAATATTTCATTTCAATCGGAAAATTTTGCAAAACGTTTTGATGGGTTCAAAATAATTTCTGTATTACAAATGTTTAAAACAAAAACTGATTTCTTCGTTTAAATACTGATTTACTTGATATCTTGGCAATTTATCACTATCTATTTTTGAAACCTTACGATTAAGCCGTTTACCTCTCTTCAAGTATGCCGCCTATCTTAAATTCTCACCAACGGATTTACCTCCCATGCTCTTTGCATCATGTAGTGCATTTAATGCACTTAATGATTCCTCTCATTTGCCAGCCGATGGAGCTTTCATTTCTTGACTTGCCGACGAAGTTTTGCGGATGAGGTTATGGCTTACTTCATGAGTTTTGACTTTAATCATTTAGGGCGCGCATGACAACATTTCTATTTCTCTGTTTCTGTTCCAAACCTATTCCAGAAATAGGTTTGGAACAGAAACTCGTTTGGCAACGCAAATCTGTTTTTCTATTTCTGGAACAAAAATCTGTTCCAGAAATAGATTTTGGCCCAAAACCAGAAACAAAATTTTTTTGTTTCTGGCAGAAATAGAAAAATCTATTTCTGTTCCAGCAATTATTTCTGGAACAGAATGGTTGTCATGCGCGCCTTAATGCCCATAATGATTCACCCCAAAACTTGGTGACAGAGAACCACTCTTTCCTTCGTTCATCAAAATGTCCCCTCTTGTAGCTAATCACATTAAACCACAAGTAACCTACCTATAAACCTAGGGGCCACTTGAATTAATCTCATTAGACCACAGGCCTTTGCAGTCATTACTTTAACTCAAAGACAATTAATGCCTCTAACTATGGTTATGGTCGATTCTTCCTTGCCAATTGGGCAAGAATAGAGCCGTCAATATGGGTCAAAGACCCATATTTGACCCATATTTTGTAGAAAATATGTCTTATATGGGTCATTAACATTTAAAGGACTCACTAAAAATGGGTCCAAAAAGTTGAAGTGAAATTAAATGGGTCAAAATTGGGCCACGCATGAAACCCATTTTCGACCCATATTTGACCCATTTTCGACCCATAACTTTCACAAATTACAAATGGACCTAGAGCCTTTCCGTTTGTTTCACGGAAAATGTGATACTTTCGAAAATCATTTTTTAGGAAGTCATTTTTCAAGAAAATAATAATATTTTTCGATGTTTGATTAATACTTAAAAATAAACTGAAAAACAATTTTCGTCGTTTGTTATGAAATTGATTTTCGGGGACCGACGGTGGCAGCGGCCGGCGATTGGCCGCGGCGGCGACGGGTGGCCGCGGAGACCCGCGGCCGGCCACGGAGACCGACTGCAGCGACCGGCGGCCGGCCTCGGCGACCGGCGGCCGGCCGCAGAGACCGGCCTCGGAGACCTCCTGCCGGCCGAGGAGACCGGCCGAGGCCACCTCCGGCCGGCCGCAGAGACCGGCCTCGGAGACCTCCTGCCGGCCGAGGAGACCCGGCCGAGGCCACCTCCGGCCGGCCGAGGCATGAGCGACCGACCCAGAGGCCACCTCCGGCCGGCCTCGGAGTACCCTCCGAGCCCCTCCGCCACCTCGGAGACCGCGAGACCCTGGACCGGCCCCGCAGCGACGGAGCCCCACGCCGGCCGGCCGGGCGACCCCGCCGAGAGGGCCGGCCCCTAAGAGGAACCACCTGGTACAAACCCCTGGCCATGGCCGCTGGAAGCAGAAACCGCGACCCCAGCGCCGACCGCCACCGGTACCAGGCCGCGGAGACCTAAAACGGCCGATGGCCACCTCGGACGGTTTGCCGGCGAGATGACCCGGACCAGGCCACCGAGGCCAAAACCCACCGGCCAGAGGCAGACCGGCACAGGCCACCGACGGCAAACACACTGGCCGCAGGGGGACCCAACCGGCCATGAGGTCACCTACGACCTACACCTCCCGGACGCGAGCCGTCAGCGAGACCGGCCCCAGCGCCACCCCCGGACATGGACAGCAGGAGACCGAGCACCCAGGCCACCCTCCCGGCCAGGCGCGGAGGGGTGGGGAACACCCGGGGGGGGGCCGCCCCCCCAGGGCCACCGCAAAGGGCCGAACGGCCCTAGGCCACAGCCGTGCCCGGCCGCACGGCGACCGGCCCAATGGCCACCGCCACGGCGGCCCGCCCAAAACCAACCCACATCCCTTTCCCTCCCCGCCCCCCCCGTTCTCCTCCGCGGCGGAACCACGGCCAAGGCCACCTCAGGCCACCATTGGCCCGAGAAGGAGGAGACGCCCCAGGCCAACGTCCGGCCCCGGCTCGGAGGCACCGGCCCCAGGCCACCCCTCCACCCCCCTCCGGCCGGCCTCGGAGGACCGGCCCAGAGCCACCTCCGGCCGGGCCGCACGCGGCGACCGGACCCAGTGCACACCGTTGGCCCCTGGCCCGCGGAGGACCGGCCCAGG
>JAGVVM010016499.1:0-12445 GCA_019149425.1 Psidium friedrichsthalianum
CACGACGGCTCTTTTTCTATCGGCGTCGCGTTGCCGTCGAGCGAACGATGTATAGGGAGGGGGTATTCGAGAGAGAAGTAGCGGTCGGTTCGGGGAGAGAGGGGAATTGGGAGTGAGAAGGTGGCCGAAAGAATGGGAGGAGAGTAGTGGTAGATGATATATTGAGAATTCAATAATCATAGTGGTTGGTTTAGGGGTAATTAATATGGTGAGTCTTGCACGGTGACATGTTGATTGTGTGAGTTTTTGATGGAGTGCTATGGGGAAGCTTGTGCCCACGATTTGTTGATTGGATTGACAAGGAACATTGTTGCTTTACCTGTTTGCTTTGCGCTTCTTTTTGCGCTGCCATGCACCCGTTTGTCCCGATCGCGAACGAGTTTTCGGACAGGATTTGGTGTCGGTCTATCGAATCTACGCTCAAATTTCCTAATTGGTGCATTCTAGACTTGGCATTTTTACCGACCTGTAGCAGGTTCCTAGATTTTCCATTCCGCTTGCTTCTCGACGTGCCTGGCTGTCTGACCTTCGACACATTTTCTGAACTGACTTCATTTCTTCCTGTGTTTATCTTACTATTCGATTTCCAATATCAGAAATTTCATTTTGTGGTCTTTTCTTAATCGACCTGTTCAGTCTCAGACCAACGGGCGGCTGATTGGAAATTCCCAATACATTTCCCCTTCGTTGGTCTCCCATGGTAGCTAATCCTGAGTGAGCTCGACAGAGGTATTACCGGGAAGTTTTCCATTCATTCTTAGACATTCTGACATTGGCGAATTTTCGACTGTCCAGCGGGGTCGTCACGCGGCTGGACGCGCGGAACGGCGAGGCCACGAGCTCACGCGGCTAGGGGCAACGAGAGAGGAAATGTTCGTCGTTTCGCGGGGTCCCAATCCCTCAATTAAGACATGCGAAGGATGGAAGGCTCACCGGTGGACCGTGGTCGACGTAGGCTGGCCTGTGGCGGGTTGTACCGCCTACTACGCGCGATGACGGCGACTGCTTCGTCGACGACTGCTGACCGCGAGACCAGGGCCAGAGTTGCGGTCGACTGCTTCAATGGTGGCCTTTTGTGACCGTCTGAAAATCTACCCATTTGTCCTAATTCTTTGTCCTCCCCTAACCCCTCTCGCGCTCGCGACACCCTGCTCCTCTCGTAACGACCTTCTTACGCCTAGCCTTACGAGTATCGACGTCCCGGGTGCTCATCGCTGCCAAGCGACGCTAGCGCAAACACGCGCCATTCGAAACCTCGGAAGCGTGCCTTCTACACAATGCCTACATACACAAGATAACCTGTTATTATGGAAGACACTAACACTTTTTTACCAAGAGGTTACTCATCATATTATATTACCAAGCGTTCTATTACAGACCAAAAGACACTCATCTAGGGTCAAGTTATCTACGCTCTCAAAATCTAACCGTAACACGGACTCATCCACTCTAGCTTCCTCCTCGGGATCCTCCTCGGTGTCTTCTCTGGGTCCTCCTCTGGACTCTCCTCTTCCGTGTCCATGGCGTCTCCCGTCCCTCGTTTCCATACAATCTCGCCGTCCTTGGGACGGCCTCCTCCTGCAGTGGTCGGGATCGTACACGCTCGCCACCATACTCGGCTGGCTTCAACAAGATTCGTGTCGTCCTCCTAGGAATCGGGGAGTCTCTCTGAGATCCCTAAGCCATACAGGCCCTCTCTAAACCAGGCCTCGTATCTATGGGGTACAAGATAAGGTCCACCTGATCTCTAACACGGGTTAGACACATGCGATATCCACGAGTGGCGTGGCCTATCAATATGGGTGATCTCGTGTCCCTCTGTACTGGCATTCCAAAAGCATCGTCGGTGAGCATCCATAATGGTGACCTGATCTTTAAAGAAGTGGCAACCACCGCCCGTTGATCAACTCATAAGCTCACACTATCCTGACTAGGTAGCGTAGACCATTAGGGTCGTCCCTATCCAGTGGACTAGGTTCGCGGCCAGGGTTTCAGACCCTCTCGTCCTCTAGGTCCATCTCCCATGGGATTAACAGACTGACCAATAATCACGAACACATTCATATCATATCACGACGGCAAAGAGTTCAATACCAATGCCATATGCAATGTTTTTGCATCTAGGCCTCCCGCCAATCGATCCCAATGATCATACTCGGCCTCGATCGGGCCATAACGGTCCTCCATGGCCATGCCCATCAACACTCAAATCCCAATCATGGCTCATTTTCTCAGTGCCACGTGCGGCAAATACCCACTGCGTCTAGAACGCTTACGTTGGTCTCCCTTTTCTCTCCATTTCCCTCAGGGCACATTCTCACGTCACATCACTGTGACTCATGCCATGCTCTCATGTATGCGGGCCCACATGATTGAAATCAGCCAATCATAACCAGAGCAGCATGAATGGTACATAAACACAGTACAGCGCATATCAAGAGATCATCAAAGAATTACATGCTCATCAATCCAAACTATAAGAGAGCTAGCACCCCACATGGAGTTTCCCAGCCAACAGGCTCAAAGGTATAATTCATGCCATTTCTCTAGCCACCCCTATCACTTAGGATCCTCGTCTCAGCGGCTCGATAACTCGGCTAGCCTATTCACTCAGATCGTCTCCTGGGAGTCAATGTCCCTACTAATGAGTCAGTGTTTTATTAACCCCTTGGTTGTATGTCGAATTAGGCAAAGTTGGTTCAAGCCCAATTAAAGGTTCACGTTCGTATGGCCCTAAGCCCGGTCCAAGGCCCAAGGCCCACAAGGGTAATTAACCCACTAAGGTAAGTCGCCCATTATCGGTTCTAGCCCATTAGTCAAGTTGGGCCGAATAGGATTCAGGTTAGTGTAGTGGTTAGGCCCATTAACCATAGTTGGGCTCATTAATTAAGTGGGGCCAATTAGAATCTAAGGCCCAATACCAATCTTGGCCCATTATAAATTCTTAGTCATTAAGTAATTAGGGCCCATTATTATTTGATTTTCGTGTACGTGGCCCACAGTATCCCATTTTCAGAACAACTAGCCATTAAGCCCATATTAGTGTCATTTTAGGCCCAATTGAAGTCCCAAGCCCATGTACACTAATGGGCCTTATGTCTTGATGTCATAAACGTAATTTGGGCCCATTAACCTCCATTTTCGTCTCATGGGGCCATTTAGTCCATTAGGTCCATTAGGTTCTGTGGCCCATATTCGCTTAGAATTTAATCCCGAGGCCCAATACAACCTTTGGCCCAATACATTCACGCCCACCATCCTATTTCCAGCCCATTAGCCATATTTCAAGGCCCAATTTATTTACTTCCCAAGCCCTACACCGCACGGCCCATAACACACTCACCATTAGATTAAAGCTCATTAAGCCTAAGTACCCATTTCACCCACTAATCACTTGTTTAGCAACTAAACCAACAACCACATTTGCATACAACTAGCCTAGGTCAAGTCTTAGTGAGTGATCAGCTTACCGGTGGGGCGGACGGTGGCGACTGGACGGCGGAAATGGGGCGGTCGGTGGCGCGGCGTCTCACGGCGATGAGCCGTAGAGGGAGAGGAGATAGATCAGGCCGGTTTTGGGGGTTCAAGTGGCCTCATGCCACGGAAATGAGGAGACAAGGGTAAGAGAACTTACCAGAGGAGAGGAGGGTGGCGGGCGTCGGTGGTGGCCCGAACGACGGCGGCGTACGACGACGAGGTGGACGGGCACGGCTGGAACCGGAGGAAGAAGGAGAAGAGAGTGAGGTCGGGTCATCCAAGGCTACGGGAATGAAGAGACCGAGGACAAGGGAAGACTTACCGTGACGATGGTGGTGGCCCGTCGCGGATGGAGGCCTCAACGACGGCGAACGGGCGGCGGCTCACGGCGGCGACGGGCGGCGAGCAAGAGGCCGAGAGGGAGAGAGGATTTCGGGAGAGGAGAGAGAGAGAGTTTGACCGAAATTGGGTAGAGGAGAGAGAGAGAAAGATATAATCCTTTATTAAACCCATAAAATTTCAAATTATCCTGGGGGTTCGACAACTCGACCTGAATGAGACTTGATTAATTGATATTCTTGTTGTGCCATGATGAATGATTGATTTAACACTTCATGTATTATTCACAGGCTTGATTGATGTCACATTGTGGATTCGGGTCGATGGTGCCAAAGCACCGATCGGGTCCCAAGGCCCACAACAATTTTAGGTCCACTGGATTTGGTGTCGGTCTATCGATTCTATTTTAAAAAAATCCTATTAGTCTCATTCTAAGGTCTGAGCATTTACGGGGCATTTCGGTAATTTTCCATTCACGTCTTGCTTCACGACGTGCCCGCTGTCTGACCTTCAGACAACATTTCCGAAACCGACTTCATTTCTTCATTGTGTTCACCTTATAATTCAATTGTCCAATGTCGGATTTCATTTGTGGTTCAATTTCATTAATTACCGACCTTGTCTCAGTCTCATACACGCCCATTTCAACTATGGCAGCCCACATTTGACCATTTCAAGGCCCAATTCCCTTCCTCAAGTGGCCCACACGCACGGCCCATCAAGCCCGCATGTTTAGTCTAAGCCCAATTTGACTAATTACTCACATTACACACTAATTACCTTACTTTAGCCACTAACACAACCATCCACACATTGTGACAGTCTGAAATTCGACCCATTTGTCAGAATTTCTAAATGAATGGAAACACTTCATTAATACACTCTAGTCAACGCTCACTCAGGATTAGCTACCCTGAGCTGACCAACCGAAGGGGAAACGCTATCTGGGAATTTTTCTAATCAGCCGCCCGTTGGTCTGAGACTGAGACAGGGTCGGAATTTAGTGAAATTGACCACAAAATGAAATCTGACGATGGACAATCGAATCAATAAGATAAACACAATGAAGAAATGAAGTCGGTTTCGGAAATGTCGTCTGAAGGTCAGACAGCCGGTGCACGTCGAGAAGCAAGACGTGAATGGAAAATTACCGAAATGCCCCCGGTAAATGCTCAGACCTTAGAATGAGAATAATTAGGATTTTTGAGAGTAGATTCGATAGACCGACACCAAATCCTGTCCGAAACTCGTTCGCGCTCGGGACCCGATCGGTGCATTTGGCACGCAAATCGAGGCGAGTCAAATCAGTTGTCAAATCAATCAATGTCTTGTCAATCCAATCAATCAAATCGTGGCACAAGTTCCCATGCACATCAATCAATCAACATGTCAAGTACAAGATCACATCCCTATTACTATTACCCCATTACCTAACCCACTATTAGATTTATTTGAATTTCTCACATTATAATCTATCTCACTCTCTCTCCTCCCATTTCTTTCGGCCACTCTCTCACTCCCTCTCCCTCTCTCCTGATCGCTCTCTCTCTCGACCCCTCCCTCTCGTTCGCTCGCCGGCCACCGCGACGCCGCCGTCCCGTCCCGTCGTCGCCATCGGCCGCCACCATCACCATCTCAACGTCCCACGGTGAGTTTCCTTGACCTTTCCTCCCTCCGTTTGACCTTGGATGAGCCGTGACCCGACCTCACCGTCCCTCTCTCTCTCTCGGCTTCGTGTAGCCGGCCGCCCGTGAGCTTCCGCCGTCGTCGTCGTCCGACTGCCGTCGCCACCGTCCCGTCTCCCCGTTGTCTTGGTGAGTTCCCTTGGCCCTTGTCCTTGCTATTTCCGTGGCCATGGAGAACCCCGAACTCACCTCACACTCTCTCTCTCTCTCGGTTCCTCTTAGCCGCCGCGAGCTCCACCGTCCTCCGCCCGTTCCGTCGCCGTCCAGCCGCCGTGTCCGGCCCCTCCACCGGTAAGCCCCATCCCCTAATCCTAGTTTAGGCTAGTATGTATATGTGTGGATGGATGTGGAGTGGCTAATTAAGGTAATTAATGAGCATTATGTGAAGTTAAGCCCAATGGGCCTTGGGTTAGTTGTGTGTACAAATGGGCCGTGCGTGTGGACTGTGTGGGAAATCAATTTGGGCCTTGAAATTACACACATGGGCTGTAATTGGTGATTGGGCGTGTAAATCTAATGGGCCGAAAATTATAATGGGCCTTGGGGTTCTAATTTTTACTCAATCGGGCCTAAATAAATCTAATTGGACCCAATTTGTAAAGGTGGGCCTATATGGACGAAAATGGGTCTCATTTGGGCCCAAACTATAATTTAGAACATTAAAATATGAGGCCCAACAATGTATATGGGCCTAGGATGACTAGATGGGCCTAAAATGGACTATTTGGGCCTATTTGACTAACCTTTGAAAATGGGCTTGGGCCCTACACGAAAATGTAATAATAATGGGCCTGAATTATACATTAAATTTTAGAATTAATTTATGGGCCTAAGGTTGGGTAATGGGCCTTAGACACTAATTGGGCCCAACTTAATTTACTAGACCCAACTTAATTCAATGGGCCTCACCCACTTCATTGAACCTTAATTCTTAATGGGCCCAACCTGGTTAGTGGGCTTAGAACCTCGTAGTGGGCCGACTTACCTTGGTGTACCTAGTTATCTTCATGGGCCTTGGACCTTGGTTCAGGCTTTAGGCCCATTCGAACTTGAATCCTCTAATCGGACCTTAAACCAAGCTGAGCTTAATTCAACTGTAACCAAGGGGTTAATAAAATACTGATTCATTAGTCGTGGGAAACTGACTCCTAGGGGACTAATATGAGCGATTGGGCTTAGACCGAGTTATTGAGTCCGTTGAGACAGGGTTCCAATTTATATGGGCTTGACTAGTGAAATGGTACGTGGTATGCTTTTGAGCCTATCTGGTTGGGAAACTGTTTGTGGGGTACTAGCTCTCTTATAGTTCGGCTTGATGAGCACGTAATTCCTTGATGATCCCTTGATATGCTCTGTGCCGTGTTATGTGCCCCTTTCATGCATGCTCTGTGTCTGATTGGCTGATTGCAATCATGTGGGCCCCGCATACATTGAGAGCATGGCATGAGTCACCAGAGACGCGACATGAGAATGTGCCCTGATGGGAAATGGTGACAAAAAGGGGAAACCAACGTAAGGCGTCAGATACGCAGTTGAGGAAATGGCCGAATGGCACCGTTGGGTGAGCCCTGATGGGATTTGGAGTGATAGACGGGCATGATCCATTGGGATCCGTTATGGCCGGTTGAGGCCCGAGTACGATCCACTGGGATCCGACATGGCCGGTTGAGGCCTGCTGCATTGCATATGGCATTGTCGTGACTGCTTGTTATTGCCCGTCTGTATAACTTAAATTGCATTGATATGCCTTGCCTGTCTACTATTACGTTGAGGGTCTGGTACCGAGGGAACTGAGAGTGTCTGAACCCTGGACCGCGAACCTAGTCCATTGGATAGGACCGACCCACTAGTATACGCTATCCTACGTTAGGATTAGTGGTGAGCTTGCTGAGTTTCGACTCACGGGCGGTGGTTGCCCTTCTTTTACAGATCCAGGTCACCCGTGATGGCTGCACCGCCGATGCTTTTTGGACTGCCAGTACAGATGGATACTGAGATCACCCTCCATTTTGATATGCACGCCACTCTGTGGCATAGGCATGTGACTACCGTGTTAGTAGATCAGGGTGGACCTTATCTTGTACCCCATAGATACAAGGCCTGGTTTAGAGAGGGCCTATATGGCTTCGAGGGACCTCAGAGAGACTCCCCGATTCCCATGGAGGACGACCCGATCTTGTTGCAGCCAGCCGAGTATGGTGGCGAGGTGATCGACCCCGACCCACTGCAGGAGTTGCCGTCCCCAGGCCGTTCTGAGATCGATGGTCACGAGGAGGGTGACGCCATGGACACAGACGAGGAGGATCCAGAGGAGGACCCAGAGGAGGACCCCGAGGAGGATCCCGAGGAGGAGCTTGAGGTGGACTGAGTCCCGCTGTTACTGGTCTAGATTTTGAGAGCGTAGATAGCTTGACCATAGTGAGGTTTTCTTTGGGGTATGTATTGAACGCTCTATTTATATATGATGTTGCTTTCCTTTTGTAAAAGTGTTCTTGTCTTTCATACTACCCTGTATCTTGTGCATGTATGTATGTATAGAAGGCACGCTTCCGCAGGTTTCAGATAGTTGCCATTGTGCGCTAGCGTAGCTTGGCCGCGATGTACGTCCTGGGCCGTCGCTACTCATAGGCCAGGCGTACGCAGGGTTCGTTGATGTCCATGAGCAGGGGTGTCGCGTGCTCGATTGGGGTTCGGGGCGTGACATCCCCGTTCGAGTGGTATCAGAGCAAGGTTAGCTCGATACGAGACCGTTCGAGGATTTGGAGTGATAAGGCTGTTGACTTTGGGGTAGTTAGATAGACAGACCCTAAACCTAAGGATTAGGAAATGGTAGAATGCATGAACTGATTGGCGCATGTGCTTGCAGAGTTAGGTAACTAGTCTAGTACGAATATAGACTATGGTGTTTTGAACTAATCTGCAGATGCGTCAGGACCTGAGGTAAGGTTCTAAAGCATAGCCCCATGAGTAGGGTGCTTGAATTGCTGATTGCTGAGTGGTTAGATTGCTAGATACTGCTTGTGGTTGTATGCCTAGTCGGCTGTTGCGCGCTGCTTGACCATCATGCATTGCACGATTTCTGCATCAAAAAGGAAAAAAAAATGGCTTAAAATGAAGTTGATTTAAAATAAAGATTTAAGGATTTGAAAGGGGCATGCATCATATTTTATTGGGTTGGGTAACCGTCAGCCTGGTATGGGACAGGTCTGACGGGACGTCTAAAAACTGCAATGAAGCGTGGTATGGGACACGTGGAGTGGGATTCTCTCTGGCTGTGGATAACCTAGGACAACTGTTCGCACCAAGAAATGAGGAGGGCGGGGAGTGGTCGCCGAGGCAAAGACCCGATCAAGGAGCGGCTCCTGACAGGCTTCTAGTTGAGGTGGCGAATGGAGTGGCCTAGGTTGTGCATTGTCAGGGTGAGTCTAGGTGTCTTCCTGGTCCAATTGTATTTAAAAGCTGCAGCGAACTTTTCATGCATATTCATGTCAGTAGACGCGACAGCAGGCGAAAGCTTGATTGTTAGACATAGGATTTCAAATTCCTGAATGGAATTTTATTGGGTATAGGTGAGGAATAGTCTAAAGGATGAGCAATAGGGGCAGAAGACCCAGTGCTGGTGCGTCGAGCTCAAGGGCTCCTGCACCTGAAGGAGACCCGAGAATTGAAGAAATGATGAGGGTGCTGACAGAAGTGAGTAACCTGATGGGCAGGCAAGCTGCTGAGAGAGCTGCCACTGTTGCCCAAGCAGCTGAGGCCGCCTTGGCCGCTGCAAATGGAGCCCATGGGGGCAATGGGCACGGAAATGGAGGACGTCAGACCCATCATATAGTAGAGCAGTTTCTGAAGCTGCAACCACCTAAGTTCGATGCATGGGAGGACCGAAGTAGCTGCCTCGTGGATCGAGCAGCTGGAGAAGGCATTTACAGTGCTTTGATGCACAGACGAAGAGAAGGTCTCATTGGCGACCTACCAGCTCCAGAACACCGCTGATGATTGGTGGAAGGCACCAGAGACGGGTCTTTCCTGATGGCATGAGGCCAAATTGGGCTGCTTTCTACGCAGCGTTTAATGGCAAGTACTTCTCCGAAGCGGCCCAGGAGAGGAAAATGGAGGAATTTATCAGACTTCGCCAAGGGTCAATGACAGTGGACCAGTATGAAGGCGAGTTTGCTAGACTATCCAAGTTTGCTCGAAGGCTGATTGAGGACCCGTGGGACAAGGCCAGGAGATTAGAGAAGGTCTGAGACCCGAGCTGAAGAGTATGATTATTGCTACTGGGCTGAGGGACTACAACGAGATCTATGAGAGAGTCCTGGCAATAGAGCGAGATCTACAGGAGAAGGCTGCCGCATCTGTGTAACAGTCTGAAAAATTCGACCCAATTGTCAGAATTTCTAAATGAATGGAAATACTTCGTTAATACACTCTGGTCGATGCTCACTCAGGATTAGCTACCCTGGGATGACCAACCGAAGGGGAAAGGCTATCTGGGAATTTTTCCCAATCAGCCGCCCGTTGGTCTGAGACTGAGACAGGGTCGGTATTTAATGAATTTGACCACAAAATGAAATCCCGACATTGGACAATCGAATCAGTAAGATAAACACAATGAGGAAATGAAGTCAGTTTCGAAAATGTCGACTGAAGGTCAGACAGCCGGTGCACGTCGAGAAGCAAGACGTGAATGGAGAATTACCGAAATGCCCCCGGTAAATGCTCAGACCTTAGAATGAGACCAATTAGGATTTTTGAGAGTAGATTCGATAGACCGACACCAAATCCAGTCCAAAATCCGTTCGCGCTCGGGACCCGATCGGTGCATTTGGCACGTAAATCGAGGCAAATCAAATCAAGATGTCACATCAATCAGATGTCACATCAATCAATCAAGTGTCAAATCAATCAATCATGGCACAATTCCCCATGCAATCCATCAGTCAATCACTCACATCATGGTCACTATTCTCATTACCTAACCTACTAACCAATTTAATTTGAATTTTGGGGTTATAATCTTCTCTCTCTCTCTTTCCCCCTCCATTTTTGTTTCGGCCGAAGCTCACCCTCCCTCTCCCTCACGCCATCTTCCTCTTCCTACTCCTCTTCGTCCGTCGGCCGCCGGAGGAGCTCCACCGTCGCCCGTCGTCCGCCCGCGTGCCGCCGGCCAGCCACCGTCGCCTCTTCATTCCCTCCGGTGAGTCTTCTAGTCCGTCCCTCTCATCATTTCGTGGCCATGGAGGCTCGTCGAGGCCGCCCCCGACCTCACCATCTCACCCTCTCTCTCGGCTCGTGTAGCCGTCCGCCCAACCGCCGCCCTACTCCCGTCGTTCCGACGCCGACCAGCCATCACCGACCACCACCTCATCACGGTAAGCTCCCCGGCCCTTCATGTCTTCATTTCGTGGCTTGGAGCCGTACGAAACCCGGCCAAATCTCACCGTTTCTCTCTCTCTTCCTCGGCTAGTCTTCGCCCGCCGTCCTCACCGCCGGCCGTCCGCCCTCCTTCGCCGTCCAGCCGCCTCCGCCGACCCCTCTAGGTAAGCTTTACCACTAATCTTGACCTAGGCTAGTTATATGCATGGGTGATTGTTGGATTAGTTGCTAATCATGGTGATTTGTGGATATTATGTGTAATTTGATGCTAATTGGGCTTAGGCATTCGGTTTACTAATGGGCCGTGTGTGTGGCCGCCGTGAGGAGAGAGATTGGGCCTTGAAACTATGCGAATGGGCTGGGAATTGTGTAATGGGCGTGTGGACTAATGGGCCTAAGGGTTATAATGGGCTTGGGAATTAAATTTTAAGCTATTCGGGCCTAAACTAATCAAATTGGGCCGAATGGGAATGATGGGCCATATG
Organism: Psidium friedrichsthalianum; assembly: GCA_019149425.1. Classification (NCBI taxonomy): domain Eukaryota; kingdom Viridiplantae; phylum Streptophyta; class Magnoliopsida; order Myrtales; family Myrtaceae; genus Psidium; species Psidium friedrichsthalianum. Next base: position 11,363 of record JAGVVM010016499.1, read on the forward strand.
TGGACGAAAATTTGAAATTGATGGGCCCAAATTATAATCTTGAACATTAAATTATGAGGCCCACTAATGTACATGGGCCTAGGATGACTAAATGGGCCTAAAATAACCTAATTGGGCTTAATTGGCTAACTCTTGAAAATGGGCTTGGGCCCTACACGAAAATTTAATAATAATGGGCCTTAAATTACATAATGGACTTAAGAATCTTTAATGGGCCTAAGACTGGTTATTGGCCTTAATTTCTAATTGGGCCTAACTTCATTTAATAAGCCCAACTTAATCTAATGGGCCACACCCATTTAATTTAACCTTGAACCTTAATGGGCCCAACTTGACTAATGGACTTAAAACTTCATAATGGGCCGACTTACCTTAGTGGACCTAATTACCCTTGTGAGCCTTGGACCCACGAATGCGCTTTAGGCCCAACCGAGCTTGAACCCACTAATTTGGGCCTTAAACCAAGCTAAGCCTAATTCACCTACACCCAAGGGATTGTTAAATCGTTAAAATCGTTAGTCGTGGGTTACTAACTCCCGGGGACTAACATGGGTGTCCGGGCTTGGGCCGAGTTATCAATCCGCTAAGATGAGGGTCAATTGTTATGGGTCTGACCCGAGTATTGGTATGGGGTTTCCATCGAACCTGTCTGGCTAAGGAATCGTACATGGGGCCTTTGAATCTCGTATGGCTTGCTTGTTGAGCACGTGAATGTTTGATGGTTGTTTGGTGTGCTCTATACTTGTGCATATATGCCATTTCATGCATGCTCTTTGCCTGATCTGCTGATTGCAATCATGTGGCCCCGCATACATTGAGAGCATGGCATGAGTCACAGAGTTGTGACGTGAGAATGTGCCCAGAGGGGAAATGGAGAGAAAAGGGAGACCAACGTAAGGTGTTCGAGACGCAGTGTGGTATTTACCGAATGGCTGAGAATGAGCCCTGATGGGAATTGGAGCGATAGACGGGCATGTTCCACTGGGAACCGACATGGCCGACTGAGGCCTGATTCATTGCATATGGCATTGTGATTGACTGCTGTTATTGCCTGTCTATATCCTGTGAATCGTATCGATATAA
>JAGVVM010016502.1:0-10672 GCA_019149425.1 Psidium friedrichsthalianum
CCTTCTTTTAATAGCATGTTTGCCCTTGGAGAATGATGAAAACGGACTTACTATACAAGGCTAAAGATTGCATGGAAATCTTTTTCTCGTTAACCATGAGAAATCATGGAATTGAAAGGATTCAATCCTCTTTTAGTTATTTTCGTGGTTCTAACTTGCCTTTTACCCTAAATGGGTACTCATTAATCATGAAAATATGGTTGCATTAAAACTCATTTAAGGACAATAATGGAACAAGAGGAACTAAGCCCTAGGGTAGTTAACCTCGAGATGCAAGTAATTGCAATGGCCACAATGCTGGCTAAAATGAAAACCATGATGATGGTAGCCCAAGAGAAGACATCCTATTGCCTGATCTAGACCAGTTCACTCGTCCATCTTCATCCAACCCATCGGATGTAGCCCAAGCCTCAGGCGAAGCGAACATTCTAAGAATTGATCAAGTGCTAAGAATCGAGGTACTACCCAAATCTTTACCGGTGGTCATCGATCTAGACACGAAAAAGAAGGAAAAGCCCATGGGCAAGATGGCTCGCAAATATTGAGGAGTACCTCAGTAGTCAAGGGTACGAGCTGGCTTGTTTTGACAAGATATCCCCCTTCGTGAAGAAAGAAGTCCCACTGGCTACAAAAAGAGCTGAGTTTATCAGGAGGTACGATGGGACAGGCTGTTCTCGGGTTCATCTGAAGTATTACTTGCGTAAGATGGTGCATTATTTGTGATTTTGCTCCTCTATTGATGACCACATTCCAGAGACCTTGGCGAGCATCGCTTTAGCATGGTTCATTGAGTTGGATCTTGAGGATTATGATGGCTGGGAGGACCTGGCTGAGGAATTTTTGCATCAATATAAGTTCAACACTACAATGGCCCCTGCTAGGGAGGAGTTGCTAAGGACGGTAAATGGAAAAATGAAGCTATTTGTACCTATGCTTAAAGGTGGCAGACTTGGCAATGCTGGTCAAGCCATCAATCCCGAAGCACGAGTTTGTTGATCTATTTCTAAAGGCGTTGCTATATGAGCACTTTGACAGACTAAATACCTTTGGGTGCTAGATGTTTGTGCACCTCGTAAAAATGGCCGAGAAGCTCAAATGGGTAATGATGTTTGGAAGGCACCTGAGGCTATAACCAAATGCCATTATCTGGCAAGGAAGGAAAGGGAGTCCAATATCGATGTGGCTTTTGTGCCCACCTGCCTCAGCTAAAACCGTTTTCTAACTCCACCTCGGTGCAGGGAAATTCACCAAGGTCGGCCCATAAGCAGTATCCCCAAAAGAAGAAGTCGCCTCCCAAGTAGTTCACTCCACTGCCCTAAGCCGCTGTCTAAGCTCCTCCCAATGTTGCTAGAGGGTAGACTGATTGTGAAGGAGCCATCACCGAGGCTGAATCCCTCAAGATTCCTAATTTATGACCCAAGCCAATCTTGTGTCTATCACATTAGGGAGAAGGTACATAGCGTCGATAACTGTACGACACTGACGTTCAAAGTCTAAGCTCCCATTGATAACTATATCCTAGAATTTGATAAGATGGAGCCAAATGTGCAGCAGAACCGCTCCCATACTACTAAGTAGTGAGCATGATATCTAGAAAGAAGGAGGAAGATGAAGAAGAGCTCAAGCTAGCAAAGACCTACAAGGGGGATAAAGGTTTATCCATGAAGCCCGCGGAAGAGAGGAAATTGTGGACACCTTGGGATAGGATAGTGGAGGCTACAACTCATCCCTCCCTATTTCTTTGAAAAAGATGGGTGGAGAGGCATGGAAGATGTAAAAGAAAAGCCTAAAAAGGACCCCTCGGGGGAGGACTCATTCATAACAATCGACAATAGTATCATAGTGGGGATGTATAAGGGAGAGGTTGACCTATTGAGGGGATCGAGTGTTATGAAATGGCTAGATAACATTGAGAGGAAATTGAATTTTGCCTCTAGGAAATTGTTGAATTCATTCCAGTGGTTGGGATAAATAAATTAAGAAACATCACGAGTGATATGCTCTCACTGGAGTTGCACATGAGATTTGAAAGCCAAGATCATCAACTGATCATTATGGAGGAGCGATTGGGGGAATTGGTAGCTTTAGTCATTGAGGTGAAAGAACAAATGGATGGACATGAGCCTAGAATAGGGGATGTCCCCACCTGAGCAGATATTCTCTAGATGGTCAAAGAGAATGAGGAAGGGTTCAAGCCTTATGCACATAGATAGAGGTTACATGCCTCATAAATCTATCTGCCGCTGACTGGAGAGGAGCTAGTGGGTATTTCCTAAGAACCTTCCCATATAATTTCTTCCAGCATATGGCTGTGATCACCTTTGATTCATTTTTGCACTTGCTATAGGTGGGCAAGAGAGTTAAATGGGAGCTACTGAACGAAAAGCTTAAAGGCAAGGATGCTAGTTTTTTCAAGGGAACCAAGCATATCACCTATAGGCCGAGTTGATAATGCGCCCTATGTAGAGCCTAGATATGGGTAGAACTCTTATGACCTAGATGATCTCGTTGGTATGATTGGGGCAATGAAGCCTTCTGTGATTGACCTAGATAAGGTTAACAACTGAGAGGATGAGAATGAATGTGGTCAAACTAGTCATGATCAAGATCTTTGATGACAAGGCAGGTGATGACTTAGGGGTGGAGATAGAAAAGATTAAGCCGGTTGTGTAAAGATCCTTCCCCTAGAGGAGTACAATCGCAAAGCGATCCATTGGGACAATGATACAAGCGAAATTGACGCTGTGATGCAGTCTAGGAGATGTTATACACCTAGAGAAGGGAGACCAAGAGGAGGGACATGACTAAAGAGGATGCTGAAAAGCTATTGGCTATCATCAAGATGAGCAAATTTGAAGTGATAGAACAACTATTGAAAATACCAGCCCATATCTCACTGCTGGATCTTTTTGTGAACTCAAAAAGGCATAAGAACACGCTGACGAGGGTCTTCAACGAAGTATACATACCTAAGACAATTAACGAGGTCTAGCTAGGGGCTTTGTTAGTGTAATCCTTTTAAAAGATCAGATTACCTTCTCGGATGAGGATTTTCCCATGGATGGGCGAGCTCACAATAAGGCCTTGTATATATCAGTGAGATACCATGGTAAGCAGGTGACCCACGTGTGGTGGATAACGAGTTATCTTTCAACATATGCCTTTTGGCCAAGCTGAGGAGTTTGGGTATGAATGAAGAGTTAATTCGCACCTCCAAGACGACCATCTACGCTTTCGATGGAATGAAGAAGACCATCATGGGAGAAATTGAGCTAGATGTGTTCATTGGGCCGATCAAGCTCTCTATCGATTTTTAGGTCATGGACTTTCCCGGTGCTTTCAACCTCCTACTTAAAAGGCCGTGTCCATATAGTTGGCACCGTACCTTCAAGCTTGTATTAGAAGGTTCGGTTTGTAGTGGATGATAAAGTGATAATAATCCATGGAGAAGTGGAGTTTGCATTCTATCAAAAGAGCGCTTTGCCTTTCGTGGAGCTTGAAGCTAAAAAGGAGTCGAGCTACCACTACCTCGATCTTATGGGTGCACACACCCCTAGGGAATAAAATGAGGGATCTCATGCCGTTAAGCTACACAATCACGCTTGGTAGGATGCTATTGGTCCCATGGTTTTATCTTTGGGAGAGGCTTAGGGAAGCATGGCTAGGAAATTTGCCGACTTTGAACACCAGACCGGTTTAGGTTATACCGTTGAGGCTGGCTATACAGTGAAAACAGGTCAAACCAGTTGAATATGGTCATTCCTTATTTCCCACAGTTTTGAGAATTTTTCTGAATTATTTTTCTGATTTTCTAGAGACAATTTGCCCATGAGGGGTAAAATTATCATTTCACGAAGAAATGGGATTCAAAGTCACAAAATATGGGTCTAGCGAGTCAAAATTGACCATTTCCCATTTTTGCAATTTTTGAAAATTTTTTTTTTTTCGACGATTTTGCCCATGAAGGGCATAATCGTCATTTTGGAAGATTAGGGAGGGAAATCATCAAAAATAGGATTGACCAATCGAAATGGCCCGTTTCCTAGTTTTTAGATTTTCTAAATTTTTTGAAATTTTTCAAGACGATTTGCTCATAAGGGGCAAAATAGTCTTTTTGAAAAGATTAAGAAGGGAAATCATCAAATATAGGATTGCCAGTCGAAATGGCCCGTTTCCTAGTTTTGGAATTTTTTTAATTTTCTGAAATTTTTCAAGACAATTTATCTGTGAGGGGTAAGATCGTCATTTTGAAAAGATCAGGAGGGAAAATCATCAAAATAGGATTGGCCAGTCGAAATGGTCCGTTTTCCTTTCAAGATTTTTTTGAGTTCTTTGAAATTTTTCAAGACAATTTACTTGTGAGGGGTAAAATGTTATTATGAAAAGATCAGGAAGAAAATCCTTAAAATATGATTGGTCAGTCGAAATGGTTCGTTTCCTAATTTTTTGAGATTTTTCTGAAATTTTTCAAGACAATTTAGCTTGAGGGGTAAAATCGTCATTTTGAAGAGATCAGTAAGGAAAATCATCAAAAATAGGATTAGCCAGTCGAAATGGCCCGTTTCCTAATTTTTAGGATTTTTTCTGAACTTTCTGGAATTTTTCAGGACAATTTGCCCTTAAGGGGCGAAATCGTCATTTCGAGAAGATTGGAAGGGCATAACTGTCGAAAATAGGATTGACTAGTTAAAATAGCCAATTTCTTTTTTTTTTTGAGATTTTTGAGAATTTTTTTTACATTTTTTTAAAGATGGATATGCATGAATATGTATAGCAATGGATTATATCTAAATGAAAAGATGATATGCAATTCATGCAAAAGTTAACTAGCCAATTAAAGCATGCAGAGTGACGTAACTCTAACGCAACAGGCGAGAATTCAGACATATGAAAATGCGACATGCAAACATGCCATGATATGATAGGTGCGAAAGACATGACATATAAGTATGCAACGTAGCAAGATACAATACGCAACAAACCATACGACATGATAAAAATATGTAATGAGTTATCTAAACATGCAAAATCCTATAACAAGTGAAAAGTCTATGCTTAGTTATGAACACATGCAAGTTTTAATTTAGGCAAATCACATATCGCAATACCCTAAGAAAAAACGAAATTTTCAAGACAAGCAAACATGTGCAAGATATGTAAAATATGCTCAGAATTTGCAATCGAATATTCAGAATAATTCAATACCTATATTGCAAAATATGCTTTCCTCTTTAGGACGTTTGCGCCAAGCTTGACGATCGAATTCAACTCTTCGGATTAGCCCAAGATGATCTTCACGCGCGGCCTGGCTTGTGGGAGGCCGAGACAGTCCATACGCACGGCAGCAGCTCTGGATTATGCTCCCGCCAAATAACAGGACAGTTTGTCTATAACAACTGAGTGGTAATGAAAGTCACAGGAGAATTTGATGAACCAAATGTCGCACTCTGGGATTGGGTACTTCTGATGGATATCGATTGACCCCTCCCCTAGAGATTGTTCCTTCATTTTAGATTCCCAAGGGACAATCTCATTGCACACACTCTTTGACAGAGCAAAATTACCAAGCCACCTGTTACGGTCAACATAGTTTGAATGAACTAGGGCTATGAACACTAGAAACTGCACGTACTTTGTGTGAAACTTTGAAGGAAGATCCGTCCATGTAAATGACTTCTCCACATATGTCCAGAACTCTCTCATTGACCAGATTTCAACTGTGTTGTCCATCCCACAACTTGTAATACGATACATGTAACAATGCCATCAACAGGATCCCCTCTCACTCGAACAGCATCAATTGCAGCAATCCTCTTCTCGGTATACACAGGATCTAGGCACCTAACAGTATTACTCTCTATCTGATAGAGAGTCAGAGTTTCATGGTCAACTAATTCTTGTGGGAGTTCAATCGCATGGATTTGAGAGACATAGGCAAGTACCTCAATTCTCCATATATATTTTAATCCTTGGACTGTACCATTATACTTTATGTTATGGGGGTTTTGAACCTACGGCAATATATTCAACCGTTACAATAGAACAACGGTGGCGCGTGACACTCCTCCAGCAACACGCCAGCGACCAGAGACTTGCAGATCCTGAGAAGGGCGTAGCTAGGGGCCTTCTCTGGCTAGCTTCGCCTCCTCCGCGAGATTCACGATCGTCGACACACCGCTTTCTCTCTCGCCTTCACGTCCTCACAAAGGTTCGCCAACTCGGCCTCAACCTTCTGCCTGTACTCCTTGATCTTCTTCACATTTTGCTCGTTCCCAAAATCATCAATTTTCCCAGTTATCTGAGCTGGTAGGGTTAGCTCACATCCACAAAGAGCACAGCAAACCCACCAACATTATCCACTAAAACCCCCATCTTGCTTATGCTTACGACTTGACAAGTCAGCTCGTGGACCATGAACATGGACGATAACTCGTTTTTTCTTTCCTCCTGCGGCAACATCTAATTACTAGAACTTTACACTATTAACGCAGATTTGCTTCTCTTGTCTCCGAGAACCGAGAACGTTTTGAGTGGTATGGGGCTGAGAGATAACTCTTTTCAGCAGTCTGAATAACCTGGAAGCCTTCCAGCTATTAAGGACCACCTGCTTTCGCTGCAACTAGCTTCCACCTTCTTGGGTCATGGGTTTCTATTCCTTGAGCCAGAGTTTTCTGAGTTCTGGGTAGAGACTAAAGTAATAAGAATACATGCTTCGACGACCAGTGGATTGCTACCCAAAGGTCGCCATCCTTTCCCATATTTTGATTGGCACATATCACTGCACATCCCCACAAAAGTTTGAACCACAAGACCGAATTGGATATCGGCAGCAACCATGCAACTGAGAACCAGAGTGATGAGACTATAGTGCGCACGCTTGAAGTCATTGCCAGTGTCGTTCGGACCCTAATAGACGACGACACCGAGGTAGAATTGAGCTCGACCCGGTGGTACGTCTCGTCCATGGACACCATCTCCACTTCCTAGTCGTCCCTGAGGTTCCTGTAAGGCAATTTGACGGACGACGCTGAGTCCGTCTTCCCCACCATAACTCGCTTTAATCACGAACTCACCAGCCGATTCTTCACTCGGTTTAATCGCAGTATCCATAGCAAGGTTGAACGGGCCCTACATCGCACGTGATTCCAATACGCAAATCTGATTCGTACGAACAAGGGAGACCAGGACCTGCGATCAGCAGTAACAATGCACAGCGCACAGAGGGAAACCTGGTCAAATTTGGGTGAGCCTCATGGTGGATTTGGGGCACCCCGGTCAGTGCGTCGCAGTAACATGGAGGCTAGTGTTGGTCCAGTGGACGTTGTTCATCGGCGGATCTCCTCGCTTTTTGGTGAAACTCTCTCTGAGTGCTCTCTCTCTATGTCGTATTACTGTCTAGCTTGCGCAGCAGCCATGACATAGTATTGAGTCTCTATTCCACGAACACGAAATTGAATTTCCCAGTGTGCTTGACCTTTTCTTTTTGAAAGCTGCAGGCACCAAAAGAACCTTTGCTTTATGTTGGAACGTTAACTGTTAGTAAAGCTCCCATGCATGTATGCAAGATGGGAGAATTAAGTTGATCCTTTAACCGATATGTTCCCCTGGTCCGTGAGGTCAATTGCTCGTGTTACGACGCACAGTGGCCCAGCCTTGCGCACTCGGCTCCTTTCTCCTCTCTGACGCTCTACTCTTTCTTTGGTAAGCTTCAACGAGCTCCTTCAGAGCTCCCTCGGTGCGGCTCCTTCTTTTCTTTCTCCCTTGGATCTTTCTGTGATGTCCATGAGAGGAGAAAGGAAGCTCCTCCATAATCTTTCCTTGTTCCAGTCGTTTATCCGAAACCATCTCAGCTTCAACTTCGCCGAGAATAGCAGCTACTCTCAAATGGTAGGTCATTTCTCCTTCAACCATTAAGACCAGCCCTTGGAAAGTAACTCTCTCCTGGTGAGAGCCCATAGCTGCCAGTGCCGTGGCAGCTTCTTTTCCAAGAGCAGCCATATTTGCCTCTCGAGAGCTCCAGCCTGCTCTCATTTTGCTCACGAATGGGCTCACTTTCTAGATGGAGACCTTGCATGGAGTTGGAGTGCTACACTAACAACAACAGCAGTTCAGCAAGGCCATCGCACGCGTATGCATTACATGCCATGGCTATATATATGGAGATGTCTTCTTCATCTTGCCGAGAAGATAGAAAGAGGAGAAAGCTCAGTCATTCTGTCCCCATGTTCCCCCGGAGTACTCTCTGTTTTTTCTTTCTCCACCTTCCCAAGGATCCCCTTCAAGCCTCCCCTCTATCCCCAGCTGATTTTCCTTTCTTTCTCGGGTCAATAGAGTGATGATGAATTATCTTTTTCTTTTTCTTTGGATGTCTGCCATGGTCCTCCTCTACTCGAACTCCCCCCACAACTTTTATCGGTACCTTTTTTATTCTTCCCCCTCGGGTTCTAAAACAACCAGAAGTGGCTGATCTGAGTGCCCTCTCTCCTTCATGATGCTATCCCCCACGAGCTTCTCCTTTTCATTCTGTCCTTTTTTACTTCAAACCGAGCGCATTTTGAGTGCGAATTGCTTAATGATGATCTCGTTCGCTACTTTACATTTAGCAGCTTCTTCCATCGCCAGAGACCGTGTTTCCTCAAGTTCTCTCTGACATTCCTTAATCCTCTCATTTTTGATCAAACATTGCTCTTCAAGAGACCTGCCTCAAGTACAGGCAAATCTGGGAACCCTTTAGAGTGGAAATTTTGTTCTTGTTAGCGGCTAAAACTTGTAGGCGTGGTTGACTTGCCATTGCCAAAGACTTGAGCTTATTTTGAGCAGGGAAACTTTAAATTAGGGAAGGAGGAAGACTTGCTAGGGAAGTGATTTGATTTCCAGCCAAAGAAAGTTGCTGTAAAGCCTTGCAATTTCCCCAGTGGTTCAAAGCTAGGCCCTTTAGAATCATTGAAAACTCAAGTCAAGAAACTTAAAGAGGGCTAAGTAGTCTCAACCCCTCAATTGTGGATACACAAGATTGTCTGAGGTAAACCCTTCGACTGCGGCTCTACGCCCTGCTCTCCAGTTAATCGCAGCACCTTATAAAGGCTAAAAAGAATACGGTTAAGCTGGGCCAGAATATAACACAGAATACTGTGAGCTCGTAAGGGAGTCCGTCGTTCCCATCTGGCCTGTCGGCCGCGTGCCGGTCAGTTCCATCGCGCTTTCGGTGCCCGTTGACGAGACAGAGACAGCCCAGAGCAGCATCCACTAGCTGCGGCTACGTTTTTAGACCTGCCTGGCCCCCCCGCTCGCACCTAATCTCGGATTACAATACTACGTATACCGGTGCAGCGTGTCTCTCGTTCTAGAGACATAGACCAGAGTGCGAAGCCCGCCCCCAAGCGCTACCGGCTCTACATGAGCAAGGAGTATCGGCCGTAGCCGTGTGGGTCGACTGAGCGCGCACGCCCGTCCTCCCGCTACAGAGCATACTCTCGAAGCAACTCGGATTATTATTGCAGATCGGGCAGTAGCGGTGCAGCCCGAGCGTGACCCCTGCAGCCGACCCCGCGAGCGAACAGAGACACCGCTACTTAGTACCGAGGGCATCACGGTCATAAGATAGTACACAGGGACAATTAAGAGAGCCGCAGACGAAGCATAGACAGTAAGGTGAGATCGCACGGTGGAACTACACCTATGTGGCTTGGGCACTACACGCCCTCGACGCGAGAAAGACTCCAACGAGCATATGTAGAACACAAATGTATCAGGGCACAGGCTACAAGGAACCAAAACCGACGCGGGTAGTGAAGAATCAAGGAGAGAAGCCGCCAGAAATCGGAGGGAGTTTCCTTCAACTGATCTTTTTCATAATAACGATTTTATTTTTACCCCCTCACAAGTTAAATTTGTTCTTCTTGGATTTTTTTGAGGTTGTTTTGAAAAAAAAAATTTCAAAGAAAAGAAAGAATCTCAAAAAAAAACAAAAAAAAAAATCTTCTTGGGGATGTTTGTGAAAAATTAGAAAGAGTGAAAACGGAACCATTTCGACTGTTGGCCAAAAAAAACCAAAAAAATCCTTATTTGATATGATTTTCTCCTCCTGCCCAATTTCCTGATCTTTCAAAAAATGACGATCTTTACCCCTCACAGATAAAAATTAAATTGTCTTTTGAAAATTTTTCAGGACAGGACGGAAAGGAGGAAAAAAGGAGAAAGGCGAAGTGAAAAAAAATGCAAAAAAAAAAAAAAAAAAAAGAAAAAAAAAAGAAAAAATTCCAAAACAACAAAAATAAGGGGAAACGGACGGGGCCATTTTTCCATTTCGACTGTGGCCCCAAAATCTAATTTTGGATGATTTCCCTTTTCTTAATCTTTTCAAAATGAAAGACTAATTTTGCCCTTATGAAGCAAAAAATGTCTTTTTTTTCCTTGTTGGAAAAATTTTCAAAAAAATTTTAGAAAAATCCTAAAAAAAAAAAAACTAGGAAGAAGGAAAAACGGGGGGGGGACCATTTCAGATTGTCAATGTCCTATTATTTTTGAGATTTTCCCTCCCTAATCTTCCCAAAACAATGACGATTATGCCCTTCATGGTGCAAAAATCGTCTTTCTCGAAAAAAATCGAAAATTTTTTTCAAAAAAATAAAAAAAAATTGCAAAAAAAAAAAAAAAAAAAAAAAAGTAAAAA
>JAGVVM010016505.1:0-15530 GCA_019149425.1 Psidium friedrichsthalianum
CGAAGGCGACTAAAGATATCTGGTTTATTCAGTTATTAGTGCCACATCATTAAGTAACTTTTGGTGTTGGGTTGTCCAGGAATTTGTGGTGGGGACACTCTTTCTGGTTGTTGGGCAACTGTTGCTGTGCTGACTGAGAAGGGGAGTCCAAGGACTAGTTCTACAGGGAAGAAATATTGTCTATGGAAAATTGGAAGCCTAAAGAAGATGCTATTTCCCTTTTCTTGTTTGGTGATGCTTACAAAGAAATTCAGACGAGAAGGTCGGTGCCATCTTTGCCCTTGTTCAACTGCAATGTTCGAAAGGACACCATGGTAAGGAATCTTGAGATTGGTACATCATGCTGTTTTTTATTGTAATAGAGGATATATAAGGCACATCTCCGTTCTGTTCTCCTTTTTCTGTTTTTCCAGGGAGGGTTTTCTCTAAGCGTATTCTCTCCTAGCCAAATATTGAAAATTGCGTACATCGGCTGAGTATGGCGTTTGCAAGGGAAAAGGAAGGGTGGAATGGCTTGTACATTGGTAATAACAAGTATGATCCATGTCCCACAGATTTCCCTATAATATCAAGATAAAGTTCGTAGGTAACACAAACCGTCAAATCTTGATGTCATTTGGGTTTCTCTGGAACGGATCTTCCCTAATGTTTTGTTTTTATCAGCAAAATAATTACATGCTAAAATCTCCTCTATAGGTCTCCAACCTTTTTGTGGTCTATCCATCTTCGTGGTTTTTAAACTGTGATGGTTGTCAAAGTTGCACTGAAATGCCTGGCTTTTCCCTTGTCCAAATTGTGGCCTATGTTGCAGACTGATGTTGATTACTGGAAGAGGATCCGTAAAATGAATCTTTCAATTATGGTTACTTTGTGAACCTCATCAATATATCATTAAATTATTTTCTTTGGAAAAGGAATGAGAAATAAGGGATTCAAACAAAGCAGGTTTTGGAACATAGATGGCTGTGTGGAAATGGAGAATTCCCTAATATGGTGATTGAGTCATTATTTAACTATCGCCAGCCTCACACCTGTTGAGGGAAAGGATAATAACGATTTCTTACTATCATCTGAAAAAATCTTGTATGATTATCTCTTGGTTAATGCCTACACAATACTTGATGTTTGATCCCAATTGGTTACTTATTATTGCCCTAAGGGCCCGGGCAAACGTTCCCATTGGCTGACAGACTCTTGTTCTTTCTTCCTGGTACTCAATTGCGACAGTATTCTTAACTTCAAAATTATATTTCTTTGTATTCAAATAACTTAGTAACAAGACAAGCAAGACAATTCATTCTCAAACGCTAGTGATATCCTAGATAGCCTGCCTGAAATGTAGACTATCTGCAGCATGAGGAAAAGGCGAACTGCTATGTTCTAATGAACACGATCAGATATGCCGTACCACCAAGTGATGGACCTAATGGATTTGAGTTTCTTATCCACCTTCAGCACTCATAGAACCAAGGTCATCCAATGGAGTCTTATTCCGCTAGCATATTAGTGGTGACATGGCTCACCCCTCATGGATTCCTTGCCATCAAGGGCAGCAGTCAAGGCCTCACACCAGACATCCAGGAACTTTTTGCAGTGGCTTTTTCAGTGCCTCAATTCGTTCTGATCATGTCTTGGGGCTTCCTAATATTGGTGTCTTTCCAGTCATCTCACTTCATTGAAAGGCTTTCAGATTATAGCTTCTTGACGTACTTTTCAAACTATGAATTAAGCAAATATGAATTTGAAGTGCTCTAGATATTTGCGAACTTTCAAAGCATCTCTACTCATTGCTTAATTTGCCGAGAAGATGACTAATTTTCGGTGTTTATGGTTCCTCTATATTGTCTCTAAACTAGGTAATTCGTGGCATATGTGTTGTATATTATGTCTAGTTGTATGTTGTTCTCTGATTGCATCCAGCCATTTAACCTCATAAATGTGTATGTTCAGGCGCCGTGGGATATATTGCAGGCACCATAAGTCGGTGAGTGATTTCTGTGAACTATTTTCTTTGCAAACTTATTCTCAAGATAATCTCCATATCTCGATTCCTCAAACCTGTTACATAAAACAGAAGGCTTCGGAGAAATATTCCAGACCCACACGAACTGAGCTCATTGCGGGGTAAGCTATAGCCTTCCTGAGAACTAGCAGTCAAGACTTCCAGTTGTTTAGAGAGGACTCGTGACTTATACTCGTTTCCAAATGACAGGAAAGGGAGAAAAACCGAACTACTTTCGGCTAATGTCCCTTTGTCCCCTTCTTTCCCTTATTTGGCAGGAATATCAGAAACAGCCTTTAGGCATCACCTTCAAGCCGAGGGAATCTATGCCGTTGATCGTCTTTCTGACAGGAGCAAACGTTAAAAAGGCAACACAACCAGTGAAGCTGTTGTCGGTGGAAGGGCTGAAAAGGGCTTTAAGGTACATGTGAGCATACTCAAATTTTTTAGAATTATGAATTTAGAGTGCTCTTTCTCTGCCTTTTCACTTCCTGTTGAACCTGATAGGCCTTACCCTTTCATCGTGGAAGTCAAAATACTTGCATTGACTCCAACCTTGTTTGGCATTTGAAAAAAGTAGAACACATTTTATTACATCGAGGATGGATGATCCGAATTCTGGCAGCAATAATATGAGAAATATGCTGTGCGAGTGAATTTAGAAGGTTGCATGGTTAGGAACACAAAAACTAGAGCTGGTTGTTTCAGATGTTGCATTGCTCTCTTTGCATACTATAGCTTATTAATCATTGTATGCTGTTTATTCTTCTTCCTAATGCAATCATACCGACAAATACCGTGAATAATTAGCGGTGCAGGCAAGGTGACGACAAACACACATTCACAGGGGATAAGGTTTCTGTCTGAAGTAACAGGTTAGATAAAATTAGTGTCTTTGGTGTGGACTCTCTATAAGCCAATAATCTTAGCCAATTCCCTCCTGTGTGCCAGCCAAAATGGATCCAAGAAGTTCAAATAAGGAATCTTCTCTGAAAGCTGAACCCGTGGCCAGCAAGGACAAAGGTTTACTCTAACCAATCTCAAGTCTTTATTTTTGAATTTACTAATAAAAGTGCCATGCGAGGCTCAACTTTTTGGTCGAACTGATATTGTTCGTTTAACTCGTCAGGAAATCATCTGCCGTCAAAGTGGATCCATCTTTAGTCCAAGGAAATCAACAAATGGGCGTGAAGAGGAGCAAAACAGGGGAGGATTCTGCCAACAGAACTAAGCCGGCCACTGGGAAGCTGATTGAACTAGAAATCTTCAGCTCAGATGACGAAATGTGAACTTTTTCGATTGAGCCGAACTTGTCTAGTTGCATGCCACCAGTTGGAGTATGCCTGAACGTGCACTCTTGACGGTGGGGAGCGGCAACTCCTGAACTCACAGACAACAACCGTTGGTCAGCCTGCCTTGGTGGCAATGCTTTTGGGACTTGAAGATGGCGAGATCAAACTCCTCGTCCCGGCAACAGCAGTTAGGCAAGTTCACATTGTCTATTCGGATTAGGACATTGTCAGGAGGAAATCATTTTGACCGAAAGATGAACCAGATTTACCACAAACAAAAACAAAGAAATGGAAGAGAACGGACATTGTCTAGTGCTGTTGATTCCATCGTGAAGATGATCAATGAGGGATGCTTAATTAGTGAAGCAGTGGTCTCTGATTGACCATGCATAAGCAGTCTTCGTATTCATGCGATATGATGTGTGATGTCTTCGTATCATAACTTTTACGCGAAATGTCAATGCGAACTCTAAGAAATCCGTGACGAAATTGATTCCGACACGATCCGGCCCGTCAGTGCCAATAATGTGTCCCTAAGTTAGGGGCAAAAATCGTCCTTTTAAATACTAAGGTTCGGTAGAGCGATGATGGTTCTTTCACCAACTACAACCACCGCTTTATTTCTATGCCACGTGCGTCGCATGATGGCGTGATGAATGCGAGGAGGATCGAATTGGTCTATAGGCAATAAGCGAAGTGGCCCCGCATCTCACCAAATGAATTGCTTCTAAATGAGGGGTCGATTCTTGGTACCAACCCATGTCACTTAATAAGTACAAAGAGACCCACAACCCACAAAACTTTTTTGATTTTTCAAGTGTAGTTGTTATTGATCACTGTTGTTGTTGTTGCTGCTGCTTCCTTGGTAGTTAAGTTAGAGCGAAGAAATTGCCCCGATCAGTACTAGATTTATCGTGCAGACGCTTATCGGATCCTTTTTTTTTTGTTAATCGAGTTTTGAAGTTTTGAGCAACAATTTGAATGTAATCATTCCGGTCAATTTTCGCTAGAATCCAATCAAAATTGAATGGAAGAATCATAGTGAAATTTTGCGCAAAAGCTTATGATTGAATTTGGGAAAATTATTCAGTAAAATTTGGTACTAATTGAGTAATTTTCCCAAATTAGAGCTGATTTGAGCAGATGCGAATCTCCATGCGGGGAGGAGGGACTTGATGACTCACTCATGTCAACATGAATAAATAATTAAGGGAAGACTTTTTTTGTTTATTCATTTCTTGAAGCATAATCTACTTTAACTGCTTTTGGATTTCTTTTTCGTGCTTTTCCATTTTACGTGATGTCCCCGTTTTCTCTTATAAATCATATTATAAGCATTTACAAAATTGAATCTTCGTACCCGTGCCCTTGAAATTTGAAAATGGAAAGAAGTTAACAATTATAGTACCTCGATTTCTTTTAATCGAGGATCCTGAAAAAGTGATCTGAAATCCGAACGAACTAAGATTTTGCTCGATCATGTAATCATCACGAACCACTCCTTTGGATGGGGAAAGAAAAGGAGGGGAATAGCTTTGTTAGGTGTGGTACCTAGAGCTAGATTTTTTAAGTTATGTTAGGTCAACCTGTATTTGATATATATTACATCCCTCCGGTCGGATTACCGTAAGGTATATAGACACAATCTGTTAGGTTTCCACATCTCGATCGATACGATAAGAAATGATAAATATTTCTTACAAAGCGAGCATAAGATTGAGAACATTAGCATGTTATGATGTCGCTATCGATCATGTTCAAGTGTTGCACCTGCTCAGTGCTCGTTTTGTCTGACATAGAGATGAAGTGAGAACAGAACGCTGCTCGATCTGTTGTTTCATACTTTTTTTGGCAATTTTGTGCAAGGAGTGATTGCAACTTTGATCCGTCTAAGGATTTTAAATCATTCCGCAAGATTCAAATGACTATTATCTTGAGCATTGAGCAATGTTATTCCTAATGTCAATCAATTTCATAGACCATGATTCGCCGCTAAATTAAGGACTCGTCTTCCCTATGGATGTCGCGCTTAGAAGTGTGGACTATGAAGAGATTGCTCAACACTAGTATCAATTCCAACTTATTGAGATGCTTCAATGCCTAAACCCAGTTGTTGCAGGCGGAATCAACATTTTGTGACCTTGCTCTCGACGATCAATTTATCCCTCCAATTCATTCATCACTACGACGGTTATATGAGTGATGGGCGATGCGTGCAAGATCTGAAAATAAATTTAAAGTCGTGTGGCTAACGCACGATTACTGGCAATTCCAACTTCATGTTGGAGAGAAATAGAAGCTGAGGTTCAATTTGCTCAATTAATATGTGATACCAAAAAAAAACTTTAGTTTATCTGCAATGCAGCTTCGGCTACATCCCCTAGCATTATAGCATGCACGATGACATGTTTGCTCTAAAATGTCGTAAATGTGGCTCATATTAAGCACTCTTTCACCGTTGTGAAATTTATAGGATTATGTTATTGCCTCTTTCCATAAGGTATATCGCTAAAGAGCTGCCCTCGAGCACCTGTTGAATGATCAAATATAAAAGTTTTTCCCAATACATTGGTTACTTTTGCGTAGTGCACAATTTACCTTTCGAAAATTAAACAGCCCTTTGAGTCTCTCGACCACGAGAAATTATTGCATGATCTGTAAATCGTAAGAGTCAATATCGCCTAGAATTATTGATTGTACTAATCGGGCATGGTCAACTATTCAAATGAAATTGATCTATATAATCTACGGATCATCCTCGTTGAGGTGATTCATAGGGAGCCACGAGTTAAAAGATCTCACATTTTCCTCTTGGGAAGCTGTAGGCGAGAGTTTAGCTTTTCCTCTTTGCTACCGAGTTTTGTACCAACAAGAATAATTGGAACGCCAGGTGCATAGTGCCGCAATTCAGGAATCCACTAAACATCCAAATGGAAAGGAATAAGAAAAAGCTTTCATCAAAAGTCCGAGAAACCAACAATATGATATTATGCATTAGCAGCAAGAAGACTGAAAAGGCAAAACAGATATCAAATTGATGAGACTCACCTTTTTGGCAACATTTTCATAGCTGGCCTTGCTAATGAGAGAGAAAGCGAGCAGGAAAACATCAGCCCCGCGGTAGCTAAGAGGTCTTAGTCTATTATAGTCTTCCTGTCCTGTTCTATTAGAATTAAAATGTTATACCAACCCAAAAGAAAACTCTAGCAACATAGAGGAGGATTTATCTGAAATCAAGAAAATGTACCAGCTGTATCCCACAAACCCAGGTTAACAGTGCTTCCATCCACAACGACATTTGCACTGAAATTGTCGAACACAGTTGGTACATAGTCCTGTAAAAAAAAATAAATAGCAATGGCCAGAATAATTATCTTTCTAATGACCCATCTGAATGACAAGGAACTGAAGAGGTTATCAAAGGATGGGGGTCCCTCAGTTTGGTTCATGGAACTAAATATCATAAAACAAGATGACAATTTTCAATCTCTCATGCCAGACAGAGAATTAACTTCACATCCAACCGCACAGATTGGATGGTCCCATGGAAGAGCACTTCAGAGACAAGAAATGCTTTCTCCAATTGCTGCTGCATATCTAATGTCTCAGTGGTCTAGAGCTCTACAACAATAATGGAAACATTTAAAGATAACTAGGTACCACTCCTTTCTTCGCATTCTTTCACAGCAAAGTCAAAGAGCTGAAGTTGTTGCTAATACTGAAAGAATGAAAACGAATTTTAGCCACTTTCAGCACCACATTCCTAAATACAACTTCAAAGATTTTCTATTGTTCTTCCCCTCATCCCACAACTAGGAACAAAAAAGGAAGTTATGTAGTCCAAAGCACGAAAAGAATTTAAATTGCTTTCTACAGCAGATCGAGAAAATATCCATAAAATATATCTCTTCTCACCATCCCCATAGTGTGTGATCTCATTTTTGTCTGGGTGGAGACCATTCTCTTTTCTCCCTACGAACTTTAAGGTGTATGAATAGTCTCTTGAAACAGCTTTATATCAAAAGAATATCTCACCTTTCACCAAATGACCACTTATATGTCTCTACTTTTGGAAATACCAAAAATACATACCTTAACCTTACCTTTGGAGACCCCTGTGTACCTTAACATCGATTTTTCTTGTGCTTCTATTAACAAAAATATCATATTCTTTTCAATCTCACGCCCACTTGAAAGACCCAAATCAACTAAAACCCAAACCACCCAAACCCTAAGCAAGATCCCAAAATGAGTTTGCAAGGAGAGCCAATTTGATCTTTTCAATTTGGGGTTTTGTTAAAGACAGTAAATGTTATTTGTAAAAATAGAGGTACATCCATTGGGTCGGTCTAAAGTTAGCCATTTTTTTCGCATTGTCCCTCATATTTCACAAACCCATCACAGAAGGGTTTTGAAGCAGCATTATAGGGCGCGGGCGCAAATTTTTCGCAAACCCGCCACAAGAAGGTCGACTTTTTCACGAACAATATCCTTAATTCAATAGGCCAGAAGGCAACGTTTCATCTTCAAGAATGCACGGCTCGATTTCAAGAATTGACCCAGAAAGCACCATCTATTTTTCTTGACTTTCTTTCTTTCTCTAGATAAGGAGTAACTGAAATTGGGCACCAATTTGTTCGCACAGCAACGAAACGAACTCAAGAACCGAAGAGACAAGCGTTCGATTTCGCCTCCAATTGAAAACCCAGCAAAGCCCAAGTCAACCCAGTTGCTTAGAGCCCCAGAAAGAAGTTGAATTTTTCTAGTTGCCCGGCATTTCCTGGGGAAACAAGAGGACAGGCAGGCGCTTGAAGGGAGAACAGGCGTACCGTGGGGAAGGTGTTGCTCGTGTAGGAGATGAGCATGCAAGTTTTGCCGACGGCTCCGTCGCCGACGGTGACGCACTTTATGAACCTCGACGCACTCATGGCCTCCTCTTCCTAGCGCGTCGGAAACGTCTCCTTCACCGGCTAGTCTTGAACAGAGATGGCGAAACTCCGCGACTGTAAAGTGAGGCGCATTGAAGCCGGGAAAGGAGCGAGAGTGAGTCGTCCGGGAAGAAAACGTAGTCTGACTACCAAGAGAGCAACAGAGAGAGAGAGAGGGATTTTCTTTTCTTCTTTACTCTTTAAGGGGCTGGACTGAGAGAGACAACTCTCGCCAGCTGCGTTAAAGTACTTATTTAAGTAGAGCTCCGGTAGCAAAGAGGAAAAGCTAAACTCTCGCCTACAGCTTCCCAAGAGGAAAATGTGAGATCTTTTAACTCGTGGCTCCCTATGAATCACCTCAACGAGGATGATCCGTAGATTATATAGATCAATTTCATTTGAATAGTTGACCATGCGCGATTAGTACAATCAATAATTCTAGGCGATATTGACTCTTACGATTTACAGATCATGCAATAATTTCTCGTGGTCGAGAGACTCAAAGGGCTGTTTAATTTTCGAAAGGTAAATTGTGCACTACGCAAAAGTAACCAATGTATTGGGAAAAACTTTTATATTTGATCATTCAACAGGTGCTCGAGGGCAGCTCTTTAGCGATATACCTTATGGAAAGAGGCAATAACATAATCCTATAAATTTCACAACGGTGAAAGAGTGCTTAATATGAGCCACATTTACGACATTTTAGAGCAAACATGTCATCGTGCATGCTATAATGCTAGGGGATGTAGCCGAAGCTGCATTGCAGATAAACTAAAGTTTTTTTTTGGTATCACATATTAATTGAGCAAATTGAACCTCAGCTTCTATTTCTCTCCAACATGAAGTTGGAATTGCCAGTAATCGTGCGTTAGCCACACGACTTTAAATTTATTTTCAGATCTTGCACGCATCGCCCATCACTCATATAACCGTCGTAGTGATGAATGAATTGGAGGGATAAATTGATCGTCGAGAGCAAGGTCACAAAATGTTGATTCCGCCTGCAACAACTGGGTTTAGGCATTGAAGCATCTCAATAAGTTGGAATTGATACTAGTGTTGAGCAATCTCTTCATAGTCCACACTTCTAAGCGCGACATCCATAGGGAAGACGAGTCCTGTTTAATTCAGCGGCGAACATGGTCTATGAAATTGATTGACATTAGGAATAACATTGCTCAATGCTCAAGATAATAGTCATTTGAATCTTGCGGAATGATTTAAAATCCTTAGACGGATCAAAGTTGCAATCACTCCTTGCACAAAACTGCCAAAAAAAGTATGAAACAACAGATCGAGCAGCGTTCTGTTCTCACTTCATCTCTATGTCAGACAAAACGAGCACTGAGCAGGTGCAACACTTGAACATGATCGATAGCGACATCATAACATGCTAATGTTCTCAATCTTATGCTCGCTTTGTAAGAAATATTTATCATTTCTTATCGTATCGATCGAGATGTGGAAACCTAACAGATTGTGTCTATATACCTTACGGTAATCCGACCGGAGGGATGTAATATATATCAAATACAGGTTGACCTAACATAACTTAAAAAATCTAGCTCTAGGTACCACACCTAACAAAGCTATTCCCCTCCTTTTCTTTCCCCATCCAAAGGAGTGGTTCGTGATGATTACATGATCGAGCAAAATCTTAGTTCGTTCGGATTTCAGATCACTTTTTCAGGATCCTCGATTAAAAGAAATCGAGGTACTATAATTGTTAACTTCTTTCCATTTTCAAATTTCAAGGGCACGGGTACGAAGATTCAATTTTGTAAATGCTTATAATATGATTTATAAGAGAAAACGGGGACATCACGTAAAATGGAAAAGCACGAAAAAGAAATCCAAAAGCAGTTAAAGTAGATTATGCTTCAAGAAATGAATAAACAAAAAAAGTCTTCCCTTAATTATTTATTCATGTTGACATGAGTGAGTCATCAAGTCCCTCCTCCCCGCATGGAGATTCGCATCTGCTCAAATCAGCTCTAATTTGGGAAAATTACTCAATTAGTACCAAATTTTACTGAATAATTTTCCCAAATTCAATCATAAGCTTTTGCGCAAAATTTCACTATGATTCTTCCATTCAATTTTGATTGGATTCTAGCGAAAATTGACCGGAATGATTACATTCAAATTGTTGCTCAAAACTTCAAAACTCGATTAACAAAAAAAAAAGGATCCGATAAGCGTCTGCACGATAAATCTAGTACTGATCGGGGCAATTTCTTCGCTCTAACTTAACTACCAAGGAAGCAGCAGCAACAACAACAACAGTGATCAATAACAACTACACTTGAAAAATCAAAAAAGTTTTGTGGGTTGTGGGTCTCTTTGTACTTATTAAGTGACATGGGTTGGTACCAAGAATCGACCCCTCATTTAGAAGCAATTCATTTGGTGAGATGCGGGGCCACTTCGCTTATTGCCTATAGACCAATTCGATCCTCCTCGCATTCATCACGCCATCATGCGACGCACGTGGCATAGAAATAAAGCGGTGGTTGTAGTTGGTGAAAGAACCATCATCGCTCTACCGAACCTTAGTATTTAAAAGGACGATTTTTGCCCCTAACTTAGGGACACATTATTGGCACTGACGGGCCGGATCGTGTCGGAATCAATTTCGTCACGGATTTCTTAGAGTTCGCATTGACATTTCGCGTAAAAGTTATGATACGAAGACATCACACATCATATCGCATGAATACGAAGACTGCTTATGCATGGTCAATCAGAGACCACTGCTTCACTAATTAAGCATCCCTCATTGATCATCTTCACGATGGAATCAACAGCACTAGACAATGTCCGTTCTCTTCCATTTCTTTGTTTTTGTTTGTGGTAAATCTGGTTCATCTTTCGGTCAAAATGATTTCCTCCTGACAATGTCCTAATCCGAATAGACAATGTGAACTTGCCTAACTGCTGTTGCCGGGACGAGGAGTTTGATCTCGCCATCTTCAAGTCCCAAAAGCATTGCCACCAAGGCAGGCTGACCAACGGTTGTTGTCTGTGAGTTCAGGAGTTGCCGCTCCCCACCGTCAAGAGTGCACGTTCAGGCATACTCCAACTGGTGGCATGCAACTAGACAAGTTCGGCTCAATCGAAAAAGTTCACATTTCGTCATCTGAGCTGAAGATTTCTAGTTCAATCAGCTTCCCAGTGGCCGGCTTAGTTCTGTTGGCAGAATCCTCCCCTGTTTTGCTCCTCTTCACGCCCATTTGTTGATTTCCTTGGACTAAAGATGGATCCACTTTGACGGCAGATGATTTCCTGACGAGTTAAACGAACAATATCAGTTCGACCAAAAAGTTGAGCCTCGCATGGCACTTTTATTAGTAAATTCAAAAATAAAGACTTGAGATTGGTTAGAGTAAACCTTTTGTCCTTGCTGGCCACGGGTTCAGCTTTCAGAGAAGATTCCTTATTTGAACTTCTTGGATCCATTTTGGCTGGCACACAGGAGGGAATTGGCTAAGATTATTGGCTTATAGAGAGTCCACACCAAAGACACTAATTTTATCTAACCTGTTACTTCAGACAGAAACCTTATCCCCTGTGAATGTGTGTTTGTCGTCACCTTGCCTGCACCGCTAATTATTCACGGTATTTGTCGGTATGATTGCATTAGGAAGAAGAATAAACAGCATACAATGATTAATAAGCTATAGTATGCAAAGAGAGCAATGCAACATCTGAAACAACCAGCTCTAGTTTTTGTGTTCCTAACCATGCAACCTTCTAAATTCACTCGCACAGCATATTTCTCATATTATTGCTGCCAGAATTCGGATCATCCATCCTCGATGTAATAAAATGTGTTCTACTTTTTTCAAATGCCAAAACAAGGTTGGAGTCAATGCAAGTATTTTGACTTCCACGATGAAAGGGTAAGGCCTATCAGGTTCAACAGGAAGTGAAAAGGCAGAGAAAGAGCACTCTAAATTCATAATTCTAAAAAATTTTGAGTATGCTCACATGTACCTTAAAGCCCTTTTCAGCCCTTCCACCGACAACAGCTTCACTGGTTGTGTTGCCTTTTTAACGTTTGCTCCGTCAGAAGACGATCAACGGCATAGATTCCCCGGCTGAAGGTGATCCTAAAGGCTGTTCTGATATTCCTGCCAAAATAAGGAAAGAAGGGGACAAAAGGAACATTAGCCGAAGTAGTTTCGGTTTTTCTCCCTTTCCTGTCATTTTGAAAACGAGTATAAGTCACGATAGTCCTCTCTAAACAATGGAAGTCTTGACTGCTAGTTCTCAGGAAGGCTATATTTACCCCCAATGAGCTCAGTTCGTGTGCTGGAATATTTCTCCGAAGCCTTCTGTTTTATGTAACAGGTTTGAAGAATGAGATATGGAGATTATCTTGAGAATAAGTTTGCAAAGAAAATAGTTCACAGGAATCACTCACCGACTTATGGTGCCTGCAATATATCCCCGGCGCCCTGAACATACACATTTATGAGGTTAAATGGCTGATGCAATTCAGAGAACAACATACAACTAGAATAATATACAACACAAAATGCCACGAATTACCTAGTTAGAGACAATATAGAGGAACCATAAACACACGAAAATAGTCATCTTCTCGGCAAATTAAGCAATGAGTAGAGATGCTTTGAAAGTTCGCAAATATCTAGAGCACTTCAAAATCATATTTGCTTAATTCATAGTTTGAAAAGTACGTCAAGAAGCTATATCTGAAACCCTTTCAATGAAGTGAGATGATGGAAAGACACCATATAGGAAGCCCAAGACATGATCAAACGAATTGAGGCCACTGAAAAAGCCACTGCAAAAAAGTTCCTGGATGTCTGGTGTGAGGCCTTGACTGCTGCCCTTGATGGCAAGGAATCCATGAGGGGTGAGCCATGGCACCACTAATATGCTAGCGGAATAAGAATCCATTGGATGACCTTGGTTCATGAGTGCTGAAGGTGGATAAGAAACTCAAATCCATTAGGTCCATCACTTTGGTGGTACGCATATCTGAATCGTGTTCATTAGAACATAGCAGTTTCTTTTCCTCATGCTGCAGATAGTCTACATTCAGGCAGGCTATCTAGGATATCACTAGCGTTTGAGAATGAATTGTCTTGCTTGTCTTGTTACTAGAGTTATTTGAATACAAAGAAAATATAATTTTGAAGTTAAGAATACTGTCAGCAATTGAGACAGAGAGGAGAACAGAACAAGTAGCCACTGTTTCGGAACCGTGTTAAGGCCGGGCTTAGGGATCAGTAACCTAATTGGGACAAACATTCAAGTATGTAGTCATTAACCAAGAAAAATACAAGATTTTTTCAGATGATAGTAAGAAATCGTTATTAGCCTTTCCCTCAACAGGTGTGAGGATGGCGATAGTTAAATAATGACTCAATCACCATATTAGGGAATTCTCCATTCCACACAGCCATCTATGTTCCAAAAAGCTTTTGTTTGAATCCCTTTTCTCATTCCTTTTCCAAAGAAAATAAATTTAATGATATATTGATGAGGTTCACAAAGTAACCATAATTGAAAGATTCATTTTACGGATCCTCTTCCAGTAATCAACATCAGTCTGCAACATAGGCCACAATTTGGACAAGGGAAAAGCCAGGCATTTTCAGTGCAAACTTGACAAACTCACAGTTAAAAACACGAAGATGGATAAGACCACAAAAAGGTTGGAGACCTATAGAAGGAGATTTTAGCATGTATATAATTTTGCTGATAAAAACAAAACATTAAGGAAGATCCGTTCCAGAGAAACCCAAATGACATCAAGATTTGACGGTTTGTGTTACCTACGAACTTTATCTTGATATTATAGGGAAATCGTGGGACATGGATCATACTTGTTAATTACCAATGTACAAGCCATTCCACCCTTCCTTTTCACCCTTGCAAACGCCATACTCAGCCGATGTACCAATTTTCAATATTTGGCTAGGAGAGAATACGCTTAGAGAAAACCCTCCCTGGAAAAACAGAAAAAGGAGAACAGAAAGGAGATGTGCCTTATAATATCCTTCTATTACAAGGAAAAAACAGCATGATGTACCAATCTCAAGATTCCTTACCATGGTGTCCTTTCGAACATTGCAGTTGACAGGGCAAAGATGGCACCGACCTTCTCGTCTGAATTTCTTTGATAAGCATCACAAACAAGAAAAGGGAAAATAGCATCTTCATTTAGGCTTCCAATTTTCCATATACAATAGTTCTTCCCTGTAGAACTAGTCCTTGGACTCCCCTTCTCAGTCAGCACAGCAACAGTTGCCCAACAACCAGAAAGAGTGTCCCCACAACAAATTCCTGGACAACCAAACACTAAAAGTTACTAATGATGTTGCACTAATAACTTGAATAAACCAGATATCTTTAGTCAGCCCTTCGAAGAGAAAACTAAGAAATTACAAAGGTTCGATGGGAGAAATAGATTTGTCCCAAAAGGGATATAAAAAGGACGTCATTGTATAAAATACAATTAATAAAGACATACATGTTACTT
Organism: Psidium friedrichsthalianum; assembly: GCA_019149425.1. NCBI lineage: Eukaryota > Viridiplantae > Streptophyta > Magnoliopsida > Myrtales > Myrtaceae > Psidium > Psidium friedrichsthalianum. Next base: position 14,740 of record JAGVVM010016505.1, read on the forward strand.
TATCACTGTAATTCAACAATCTGATGGTCCCGAAAAACGATCTATGAAGCTCGTGGCTTTTTTTTTTTTTTTTTTTTTCTTTTTTTTTTTTTTTTTTTCTTTTTTCTTCTATTTTTTCTTGTTTCTTTTTTTTAGGTGACACACTGATTCATGAAGGACAAAAGAAGATGTAAACACGAAAATCTCCTTAGAGGAGACTTCTAAAAAAATCAAAACTGAAGGGAAAACTCATTTCACTGCCTTCAGGGGGATGAAAAGTTCACAAAGAACAAAAAGTAGATATTCCATCTTGTAATTTGTAAACCGAAACTTTTCCTGAGCGAGAAATGTAGAATGTGAACGTAACCATTAAGCAGCAGTAGAAAATTAGATAAATACATCTTCTGGAGTCAAAAGCAACAGAAACCAATGCAAAGTCCAAAAGAGCTCCCAAGCAGATATTACAAAATTAAATTCTACTAACAAAGATGATTATCTTGAGCACGAGAATGTCCAAAAATGAAGGGAATTACAAGCACGAACTAGAAAAAATCTAACAAAACAGGGAGGGACGAAAGCCACCTTATGCGCAAGACCCGAGAATTCTCAACATCAGCTCTGCAAGCCGCGCTCGACCGTTTAAGTTACCAGATCCTTTGGTGGTTCAGGCTTGTATCCAAGAATCTTCACTGCATCTGGAAAACGACATTATCCACCTGTCCGTTCTCTTCGGCATACATTCGTCGAAAAAGATACCCTGCGCATTAATGATTAGATGAGCTAAAAAAAGGCTCAGAATTCACACCGTGCCC
>JAGVVM010016509.1:0-12028 GCA_019149425.1 Psidium friedrichsthalianum
TAACAACAGATTATCAAAGACCATTATCCATCTCCTAAAGTAAACACAGCTATCCATTTTACTTTTTGAGTAGTTTCCTGACTACCTGAAAGCACAAACGCTTATACCACTGTCTAGATACGATTTCAGCCAATATAAGATTTCTTCTTTCATAAACAATAGGTCTTCCCTTACCCGACTAGCAAATCCCTCTGGCTGCCTCATGCAAATCTGCTCCTTCAATTCACCGTGAAGGAACGCCGTTTTCCACATTAAGCTGGCTCCAACTCAAGATCTGTCAAGCGCTAAGCAGTAAACACGAATGAAGTATGTCTATCACAAGAGAGATACCTCATTATATCATGCCCCTCCCTTGTGTATATCCCTTCGCAACAAGTCTTACCTTATCATCGCTGCTAAACACCAGGAATCCTTCTTTCCGTTTGTAGACCCATTTACTTCATTTAATCTCTGCTCTTTTTGGTACTTTAACTAGCTCCATGTCTCATTTCGATAGAGTGCTTCCATCTCTTCCTCATAGTGCATAGCGACTAAGGCAAGTAAACACGATAGAAGTATGTCTTACCACAGGAGAGAATACCTCATTATAGTCAATGCCCTCCCTCTGTGTATATCCCTCGCAACAAGTCTTACCTTATACCTCGCTGCCTCAACACCAGGATGCCTTCTTTCCGTTTGTAGACCCATTTACTTCCTACAATCTTCTGGCTCTTGGGTACTTTAACTAGCTCCCATGTCTGATTTCGATAGAGTGATTCCATCTCTTCACTCATAGCCCTAGCCACTGCGACGACTCAGAACTAGCCATCGCCTCAGAGTAAGACAAAGGCTCATCTGTCTCCACCTCATCACCTACAGTCAAAGCATAAGCAATATCTGTATAAGCATAACGTACCGGTGGTTTAATTTGCCTTCTCTGTCTATCTGTGGCTATACTATATTGCGGTTGCGCTGGTTGTTCAATATCACCGACTTCAGGAATTGCGGCCTCATCTGCAGTCTCAACCTCTGTTACTCCGAGATTTTCGGAGTCTCCACCTGAAGCTCCACCTCACTACTGACACCATGATCTGTCTGCTCTGCTGGTAGTGTCTCAGGACTCCTCTGTCGAAGCATTGCAGTCTCGTCGAATATCACGTCTCTGCTGATTATAAAACCGGGTGATCTGGGATCAGTGCACCACAGCCGGTAGCCTTTCACCCCATGTGCATAACCCAGAAATATGCACTTTTTCGACCTCGGCTCAAGCTTACCATCACTCGCATGAGCATACGCAGGACATCCGAATACTCGTAATCCGGAGTAATCAACAGGTTTCCCCGACCATACTTCCTCTGGAGTCTTCCACTCGATAGCAGATGATGGAGATCGATTAATCAGGTAACAGGCCATATTCACTGCTTCGGCCCAAAATTCCTTACCTATTCCAGCATGCGAAAGCATACTTCGAGCCCGCTCAAGTAAAGTTCTGTTCTTTCGTTCTGCCACGCCATTCTGCTGTGGTGTCCCAAGTACTGTGCGGTGTCTCACAATCCCTTCTCTCTCACAGAAACTCGGTAAAATCTTTACCACAGAACTCCATGCCGTTATCAGTTCTCAGGCACTTGATCTGTTTATCTGACTGCTTTTCAATCAATGCCTTAAATTTCTTGAACCGATCAAACACATCAAATTTGTGCTTCAGAAAATACACCCATACCTTTCTGGAATAATCGTCGATAAATGTCAGCATATATCGGGCACCTCCTTCGAAGGAACAGGAGACGGGCCCCAAACGTCTGAATGAATATATTCAACCGGTTGCTTGGTCGAATGAATACCTGTAGCAAACTTAATCCGGCGTGCTTCCAAAGATACAGTGCTCACATAAGTCTAACTTACTTGTTTTCTGACCGTTTAACAACCCCCTATCACTCAGTATCGTCATACCTGCCTCACTCATGTGCCCTAAACGCATATGCCATAACTGAGTTAATTAGAATCCGACTCACCTGATGAAACTGCAGCAGCTCCTGTCACGGTCTCTCCTAGTAGATGATGAGAACTCACTTTCTTCCCTTTCATCACTGTCATGGCACCTCGAGAGATCTTCAGCACTCCACCTTCAGCAGTGTACTTACACCCGATGTCATCGAGTGTCCCTAGAGAAATAAGATTCTTCTTGAGCTCCGGTACATGCCTCACGTCTGTCAATGTGCGCACCACACCATCGTGCATACGAATCTGAACTGTCCCTATCCCCACAACCTTGCAAGCTGCATTATTCCCCATCAGAACTCTACCACCATCTGCAGTCTGGTAAGTAGTAAACCAGTTCTTATGAGGTGTCATATGATAAGAACACCCTGAATCTAATACCCATTCGTCTTCTGACGAACCTGTAGTTACACATAAATAGCCTCTGCATCACTAGTGCTCTCCTCAGCAACATTTGCCACACTGCTTGTAGCTTTCTGCTTATCACCTCTGTTTTTCAACTTAGGACAATCTCTCCTGATGTGACCCTCCTCGTGACATTCAAAGCACTTCACGCGTCCCTTGGACTTTCTATGGCGTGATTTAGACCTGCTTTTACCTCTGCTGCTACTGTTGGACCCTCGATATTGCTCTCTACCTCGAATCATCAGTCCCCGCGCTAAATCATGCGCCAGACTATCATCTCGCAACTTTCTCTACCACTCCTTAGAAAATAAGGCGGACTTTACTTCTTCTGAAGTAATCGTAGTTCGCCCCTGCAGCAATGAATCAGTAAAGTGCTCCCATGACTCTGGTAAAGAAGCTAGTAACATCATGCCATGTTCTTCATCATCAAGTGTTTTACCAACGTTCTTCAAATCCATAATGAGTTTATTAAATTCATCTAGGTGGGATCTGATAGACGTACCTTCAATATATCTAAACTGAAACATCCTCTTCAGCATGTATAAGCGATTGTTCAAACCTTTAGTTACAAAGAGGGCTTGAAGTTTTGCCCACAACAATGCGGCATCTTTCTCCTTGATCACCTCTATTAACACCTCATCCGATAAATTCAATAGTATTATACTCTTTGCTTTCTCCAATAACTCTATCTTATCAGCCTCTTTCATTGAAATCGGCAACTCATCTTCGCCATCCAATGCCTTCGCTAACCTTGAGTTGTCAAAAGTGCATGCATCTTAACACTCCATAACCCAAAGTTGTTCCTCCCGTTAAACTTCTCAATTTTCGCTTTCACTCCAAACATAATTGCAATAAACAGAATATCCAGATAATAATCAGACAAGCAAAAGCCCCAAATCACAATCTAGAATTCTGAACCTAGTTCTGATACCAATTGTTGAAAATATAATTGCGAAATAACAGGATCTTGCGAATTATGTCTATGCGAAAAAACCCAGAAAAATAACGAGAAACGATAAAGAACACCAGAGATTACGTGGTTCGGTCCGAATATCGGTACCTACATCCACGGGGAGAGCCAGCAATAAAATCCACTATAATCGGAGAATCGGAATTACAATCGCTCAATACGCTCGTGTTTCCCACACCTAAATTATACCCAAACCCAAAGTGTTTATAAATAAAACAACTCTTCAATTGGATATAATAAATCTCACGGAGCACAAATCAATGAGAACGCAAGACGCTCGCGTATGGCCGAAAACAAGAACCTGTGGGCGTTGTTTCCTTTCGATCTTCGTGCGCGGCGTTCTCTTCAACAAGGAAGCTCAAGATCTCCTTTTTACTGTGCGACTCCTTCTCTTCTTGTACGGCTACTTTTCATCAAGAAAACCTAACGTCTTTTTATGTGTGCCCTTTTCAAGAAGTCAAATATTTGACCGGGCCCACCAAATATCCTTGTGATATTTAGAGATTATCTTCCTTGTACGTTTTCAAGATTTTCTATCTCCATAAATTTCAAACTCGAGGCACAAATTTAACACTTACTAATACCTCTGTTCCCAATCGAAGTTGCTCTGTTTTCATCAGTTTCGATTTCAATCTAGAATTAGAAGAAGAATACCCAATTTATAGAAACTCCCTAAGAAAGGAGAGAAAAGCCAAAGAACTCCAAGACGCGCAAAACAGGAGCACATATCAATGGGGTTACCAAATTCTGATCAATATCATCCCCCATTAGAAAAAATGTTACCGAAATTGCTTTTTTTTCTTTTTTTTTTAGGTCGAATGAAATTGCTTTTACAAATTGGAAAAAATTAATCACTGAAACAACCCCCCTACTTTTTTAGTTGTTTACAAAACCACTAATTATTTTTCTTGCAAATAAAGGGCGACAAAATGATCTTCATTATTTTTGTAGTTTTCAACTTCAACTCGGGGGTCACATGACTGGCTTTTGCCGAAATAAGAGAGGCTATGATGGTGAGCCGGATGTTTCATGGTCAGTTTTCATAAGCACATGCAAGGTCCAAGTGGAATTCGCTTCTGCCGTTGATAGAGCCACTATACTTTGTTTCTTAGAGAATCGGGAAACTAACATATTGCCCATTAGTTGGCATGTTTTTCGGGATGCTCTTTCTATCAATACAACTAGTAAAGCTAACATCAGAGAAGTTGCCAAAACAATCCGTAATCTCTACTATTTGACTTAATGCATTCGAATACTTGTTTTCCCTGGCCATTCCTTTTTAAAAGATTATCCCTCTTTTAATCTATACCTCTTTTGTCTACCCAAAAAGCGACATTAAGGATTTCCTTGGTGATTCTTTTTTTGAAGGATGATCCATCTTTAAATTCTACTCCTTTTGTTTTGCCTAAAAAGCATGAAATCTTGCAAATTTCTAAATTCCGTTTGCCAAAATGGAGTTTTGGTAGGTGCATTGTGAGTTTGAAGCAAACTGGCTCAAAATTGATGGGCCTATAAAGAGTGCTATGGAGCACCGGCTAAGCATACTTAATTTGGAATAATGTACTTTCAAAAGTAGCAATTACACATAACACAAGAACAACAAATCCATCAAATACCTGTAAGGGACTCCTACATCTATATCTTGATCTAGTTCGGGATAGTAAAATCCCCGAATCTAAACCTAAACTTAAATTGGGAGGGGAGAGCGGCCTAATCTCAAAAAGGTTGTGGAGTCACATCACGAACATCTTTCTCGATAGCTGTCGACTGAACGAATGGCCAAACTTATCTTCATGTTCACCCAAGATTAGCTGTAGAGCGGCTTCATCAAGGCCTTCTTTGATAAGTACTTCTCGGAGTGTGCCTAGGATGGAAAGATGATGGAATTCATGCAACTTCACCAGGAGGACCTGATAGAGGCTCAATATAAGGCAAAGCGAATTTGTTCAGTATAAGGCAAAGCGAATTTGTCAAAGGTGACAAATGACAACTGCACCGCCGCTTCTCCATCCTCAAAACGCCAACGAGTGTTACCTTGTCTCCGTCTTTGCTAACGGTGGCCATTGCTCTCAAAGGTCGAAAAGTAGTTGTTGTTAATATTAATGCAGAAATTGACAGAATCTTGCTATTTTAATCATGAGAAATCGCCCATAAAATAATATAAGGAATGATAAAGGACACCAAAGATTTACATGGCTCAGTTCGAATGTTGGTATCTACTTTATGGAGAGAGCAAACAGCAAATAATCCATTCATAATCAGAGAAAGTTATAATCGCTCATACGCTCGAGTGTTTTTCACACCTAAATTAAGCTCAAACCCATATTGCTTAAAAAGAATAACTCAATTAGATGCAAAAGCCACGGCACAAATCCTCCGTCTGTCCAGAGCTGCCTTATGTATGAGCCAAAAAAAAACGTCTGCCATATGTCTTCTTCAAGAAGTCAAATCCTGCTTTCAAACTTGGAGATTTTGTCTCCAGCAAATAACAACCCCTTAATATGTAAATAGGAAAGTTTCACCGCCCAAACATACGCCACTCAAACTCGAAGCATAATTTAACAGTAGCGATCATGATCAGTGAAACTTCTGCTGTCCCGACCTCCTATCCAGCCAGATCCCGCCACTGTCAGCCCCAACCACCGACGCTAGCACATCGTCGCCCCCACTTGAAAGTGATGCTTCATCTCTTGGTGCTACACTCTGCTAGTCTTGTTCAAGTCCTTTGGCATAAGCTTATCATGTCAGTATATAAAACATGAGGACCATTATTTCCACAACATATAGGGGTAAGTATATCTAGATTGCCACAAGTTGTGTGGCGCTCATTTGAGAGCCATAACTTTTTTTTTCATTAACTTGAATGCCATAACTTTTAAAAATCGATCACTTGAGCGCCATCGGCAATTTGACTTACCGGAAATCCTACGTGGATGTCAAAAAATTTGACATAGCATCGCCGACACAATTTTTTTGAATTTTTTAATATTTTTCTGGAATATCTTTATTGTTTTTATTTATTTTGAACTTTTTAATTTCCTCTATATTTTTTTTTGTTTTTTTTTTACATTGGCCGGTATGAAGAAAGGACAAGGGCGGCTGAAACTTACTTGGGGGAAGGTAGTAAAACAAGATTTAATGGAGTGGGAAATAGATCAGCGTACGATCTATCTTAGGACGGAATGGAAGAAAGCTATCCGCATTATAGGGGGGAATTTCCTATGTTCCAGAGTGCCCTGTTTAATCATTTCTATTTATTTATTTATATTTATATTTATATTTATTGTTTATATTTATATTTTATTTTTATTTTTTTATTATTTTCATTATTTTTTATTTTATTTTTCATTATTATTATTTTTTTGGTATCCATATTTTTGCTTTTTTTAGTATATTTTAAGCTTTTTTACTTCAGATTCATCGACCGTCGACCCCAACTAGTTTGGGATAAAGGTGATGTTGATGTTAATTGGCCGGTGAGGGTGGCCGGCGAAGGTCACTAGGGACCCTTGCTGGCCACGAATCCATCGCCGAGGGGCAAGGACTGCCTCGCCCTCAATCGGCAAAGCCATGACGGCCATGAGCGAGGGCCGTCGCGGCCACACTAGCCACTAGCGAGGGCTATCATAGCCATGGCCGATGGGGCCACGAGGGCCCTTGCCCAAATCTTTTGAGGGTTTGCGCGCCGTTGCCCATGACCGCGATAGGCCTCACCCATGGCCATCGTGGCCCCGCTGGCCGAGGGCAAGGCGGCCCTTGCCCCTCGGCGATGGATTTGTGGCCGGCGAGGGTCACTAGTGACCCTCGCCGGCCACAAATCCATCGCCGAGGGGCAAGGGCCGCCTTGCCCTCGGCCAGCGGGGCCACGATGGCCATGGGTGAGGCCTATCGCGGTCATGGGCAACGGCGCGCAAACCCTCAAAAGATTTGGGCAAGGGCCCTCGTGGCCCCATCGGCCATGGCTATGATAGCCCTCGCTAGTGGCTAGTGTGGCCGCGACGGCCCTCGCTCATGGCCGTCATGGCTTTGCCGATTGAGGGCGAGGCAGTCCTTGCCCCTCGGCGATGGATTCGTGGCCAGCAAGGGTCCCTAGTGACCTTCGCCGGCCACCCTCACCGGCCAATTAACATCAACATCACCTTTATCCCAAACTAGTTGGGGTCGACGGTCGATGAATCTGAAGTAAAAAAGCTTAAAATATACTAAAAAAAGCAAAAATATGGATACCAAAAAAATAATAATAATGAAAAATAAAATAAAAAATAATGAAAATAATAAAAAAATAAAAAATAAAATATAAATATAAACAATAAATATAAATATAAATATAAATAAATAATAGAAATGATTAAACAGGGCACTCTGGAACATAGGAAATTCCCCCCTATAATGCGGATAGCTTTCTTCCATTCCGTCCTAAGATAGATCGTACGCTGATCTATTTCCCACTCCATTAAATCTTGTTTTACTACCTTCCCCCAAGTAAGTTTCAGCCGCCCTTGTCCTTTCTTCATACCGGCCAATGTAAAAAAAAAAACAAAAAAAAATATAGAGGAAATTAAAAAAGTTCAAAATAAATAAAAACAATAAAGATATTCCAGAAAATATTAAAAAATTCAAAAAAATTGTGTCGGCGATGCTATGTCAAATTTTTTGACATCCACGTAGGATTTCCGGTAAGTCAAATTGCCGATGGCGCTCAAGTGATCGATTTTTAAAAGTTATGGCATTCAAGTTAATGAAAAAAAAGTTATGGCTCTCAAATGAGCGCCACACAACTTGTGGCAATCTAGATATACTTACCCCTATATGTTGTGGAAATAATGGTCCTCATGTTTTATATACTGACATGATAAGCTTATGCCAAGGACTTGAACAAGACTAGCAGAGTGTAGCACCAGAGATGAAGCATCACTTTCAAGTGGGGGCGACGATGTGCTAGCGTCGGTGGTTGGGGCTGACAGTGGCGGGATCTGGCTGGATAGGAGGTCGGGACAGCAGAAGTTTCACTGATCATGATCGCTACTGTTAAATTATGCTTCGAGTTTGAGTGGCGTATGTTTGGGCGGTGAAACTTTCCTATTTACATATTAAGGGGTTGTTATTTGCTGGAGACAAAATCTCCAAGTTTGAAAGCAGGATTTGACTTCTTGAAGAAGACATATGGCAGACGTTTTTTTTTGGCTCATACATAAGGCAGCTCTGGACAGACGGAGGATTTGTGCCGTGGCTTTTGCATCTAATTGAGTTATTCTTTTTAAGCAATATGGGTTTGAGCTTAATTTAGGTGTGAAAAACACTCGAGCGTATGAGCGATTATAACTTTCTCTGATTATGAATGGATTATTTGCTGTTTGCTCTCTCCATAAAGTAGATACCAACATTCGAACTGAGCCATGTAAATCTTTGGTGTCCTTTATCATTCCTTATATTATTTTATGGGCGATTTCTCATTGATTAAAATAGCAAGATTCTGTCAATTTCTGCATTAATATTAACAACAACTACTTTTCGACCTTTGAGAGCAATGGCCACCGTTAGCAAAGACGGAGACAAGGTAACACTCGTTGGCGTTTTGAGGATGGAGAAGCGGCGGTGCAGTTGTCATTTTGTCACCCTTTGACAATTCGCTTTGCCTTATACTGAACAAATTCGCTTTGCCTTATATTGAGCCTCTATCAGGTCCTCCTGGTGAAGTTGCATGAATTCCATCATCTTTCCATCCTAGGCACACTCCGAGAAGTACTTATCAAAGAAGGCCTTGATGAAGCCGCTCTACAGCTAATCTTGGGTGAACATGAAGATAAGTTTGGCCATTCGTTCAGTCGACAGCTATCGAGAAAGATGTTCGTGATGTGACTCCACAACCTTTTTGAGATTAGGCCGCTCTCCCCTCCCAATTTAAGTTTAGGTTTAGATTCGGGGATTTTACTATCCCGAACTAGATCAAGATATAGATGTAGGAGTCCCTTACAGGTATTTGATGGATTTGTTGTTCTTGTGTTATGTGTAATTGCTACTTTTGAAAGTACATTATTCCAAATTAAGTATGCTTAGCCGGTGCTCCATAGCACTCTTTATAGGCCCATCAATTTTGAGCCAGTTTGCTTCAAACTCACAATGCACCTACCAAAACTCCATTTTTGGCAAACGGAATTTAGAAATTTGCAAGATTTCATGCTTTTTAGGCAAAACAAAAGGAGTAGAATTTAAAGATGGATCATCCTTCAAAAAAAGAATCACCAAGGAAATCCTTAATGTCGCTTTTTGGGTAGACAAAAGAGGTATAGATTAAAAGAGGGATAATCTTTTTAAAAAGGAATGGCCAGGGAAAACAAGTATTCGAATGCATTAAGTCAAATAGTAGAGATTACGGATTGTTTTGGCAACTTCTCTGATGTTAGCTTTACTAGTTGTATTGATAGAAAGAGCATCCCGAAAACATGCCAACTAATGGGCAATATGTTAGTTTCCCGATTCTCTAAGAAACAAAGTATAGTGGCTCTATCAACGGCAGAAGCGAATTCCACTTGGACCTTGCATGTGCTTATGAAAAACTGACCATGAAACATCCGGCTCACCATCATAGCCTCTCTTATTTCGGCAAAAGCCAGTCATGTGACCCCCGAGTTGAAGTTGAAAACTACAAAAATAATGGAAGATCATTTTGTCGCCCTTTATTTGCAAGAAAAATAATTAGTGGTTTTGTAAACAACTAAAAAAAGTAGGGGGGTTGTTTCAGTGATTAATTTTTTCCAATTTGTAAAAGCAATTTCATTCGACCTAAAAAAAAAAGAAAAAAAAGCAATTTCGGTAACATTTTTTCTAATGGGGGATGATATTGATCAGAATTTGGTAACCCCATTGATATGTGCTCCTGTTTTTGCGCGTCTTGGAGTTCTTTGGCTTTTCTCTCCTTTCTTAGGGAGTTTCTATAAATTGGGTATTCTTCTTCTAATTCTAGATTGAAATCGAAACTGATGAAAACAGAGCAACTTCGATTGGGAACAGAGGTATTAGTAAGTGTTAAATTTGTGCCTCGAGTTTGAAATTTATGGAGATAGAAAATCTTGAAAACGTACAAGGAAGATAATCTCTAAATATCACAAGGATATTTGGTGGGCCCGGTCAAATATTTGACTTCTTGAAAAGGGCACACATAAAAAGACGTTAGGTTTTTCTTGATGAAAAGTAGCCGTACAAGAAGAGAAGGAGTCGCACAGTAAAAAGGAGATCTTGAGCTTCCTTGTTGAAGAGAACGCCGCGCACGAAGATCGAAAGGAAACAACGCCCACAGGTTCTTGTTTTCGGCCATACGCGAGCGTCTTGCGTTCTCATTGATTTGTGCTCCGTGAGATTTATTATATCCAATTGAAGAGTTGTTTTATTTATAAACACTTTGGGTTTTGGGTATAATTTAGGTGTGGGAAACACGAGCGTATTGAGCGATTGTAATTCCGATTCTCCGATTATAGTGGATTTTATTGCTGGCTCTCCCCGTGGATGTAGGTACCGATATTCGGACCGAACCACGTAATCTCTGGTGTTCTTTATCGTTTCTCGTTATTTTTCTGGGTTTTTTCGCATAGACATAATTCGCAAGATCCTGTTATTTCGCAATTATATTTTCAACAATTGGTATCAGAACTAGGTTCAGAATTCTAGATTGTGATTTGGGGCTTTTGCTTGTCTGATTATTATCTGGATATTCTGTTTATTGCAATTATGTTTGGAGTGAAAGCGAAAATTGAGAAGTTTAACGGGAGGAACAACTTTGGGTTATGGAGTGTTAAGATGCATGCACTTTTGACAACTCAAGGTTTAGCGAAGGCATTGGATGGCGAAGATGAGTTGCCGATTTCAATGAAAGAGGCTGATAAGATAGAGTTATTGGAGAAAGCAAAGAGTATAATACTATTGAATTTATCGGATGAGGTGTTAATAGAGGTGATCAAGGAGAAAGATGCCGCATTGTTGTGGGCAAAACTTCAAGCCCTCTTTGTAACTAAAGGTTTGAACAATCGCTTATACATGCTGAAGAGGATGTTTCAGTTTAGATATATTGAAGGTACGTCTATCAGATCCCACCTAGATGAATTTAATAAACTCATTATGGATTTGAAGAACGTTGGTAAAACACTTGATGATGAAGAACATGGCATGATGTTACTAGCTTCTTTACCAGAGTCATGGGAGCACTTTACTGATTCATTGCTGCAGGGGCGAACTACGATTACTTCAGAAGAAGTAAAGTCCGCCTTATTTTCTAAGGAGTGGTAGAGAAAGTTGCGAGATGATAGTCTGGCGCATGATTTAGCGCGGGGACTGATGATTCGAGGTAGAGAGCAATATCGAGGGTCCAACAGTAGCAGCAGAGGTAAAAGCAGGTCTAAATCACGCCATAGAAAGTCCAAGGGACGCGTGAAGTGCTTTGAATGTCACGAGGAGGGTCACATCAGGAGAGATTGTCCTAAGTTGAAAACAGAGGTGATAAGCAGAAAGCTACAAGCAGTGTGGCAATGTTGCTGAGGAGAGCACTAGTGATGCAGAGGCTATTTTATGTGTAACTACAGGTTCGTCAGAAGACGAATGGGTATTAGATTCAGGGTGTTCTTATCATATGACACCTCATAAGAACTGGTTTACTACTTACCAGACTGCAGATGGTGGTAGAGG
>JAGVVM010016510.1:0-16356 GCA_019149425.1 Psidium friedrichsthalianum
TATAGACAAGGCAAAGGTGGGGTTATAGAGTAAAAAACATCCCAAAAGAAGGAAAAGAAAAGAAAAAAAAACAAAAGAAAAGAAAACTTTAAGAAAAAAAAAACAAGAAAAAAAAAAAACAGAGAAAATAATGGAAAAGGACAAGAGGAAAAAGTCGAAAGAGGAACCGCAAAACAAAGCAAATGCCACAAAACTAGGCACCCACCCAAGATGAACAAAACAAAGAAAAGACATGCAAACAAAGAAGAACAAAATAAAAAACGAGCAAGACGAAACAAAAAACCAAGAAAAAGGCCACACCAAGACCCAACAGAAACAACCAAAACACAGAAAAAACCCGCGAATTTATGAACAAAAAACAAGTGGAAAAAAAGTTAGATAAACCTATAAACCTGATAGGACACTAAAACAAAAAAAACTAACTTCTACAACACACCAAGAAAGAACAAACAAAAAAACAAACACAAAACACAAAAAAAAGAAGAAAAGAAAAACCTAGTATACGGACCTCAAAGTAAGAACACGAAAACGCAACGCACAAATGACACGACAAAAAACAAACACAACCACAAACAAAAAAAAAAAAAAAAAAAACCCCTGACCTCAAAAAAAGGAAAGAAAAGAACGAAAACAGTGGAATAACACATCGAAAAAGCTCAGAAAAAAAAGAAAAAGTAAATCTAAAAAGAAAAGTGTGAGAGAGTTAACACCGAGTTAAGAGATGAAAAAAGGTAAAAATAAACGTATAAGTGAAAAAAAAAAAAAACAAAAACGAACAGCAACGAAAAAAATGTATTCTAACTATCAGATAACCCACTCTAAAACCAAAAAAAAATTCAATGAAAAAAAACCAAAAAGAATAACACAAACCAGCGACAAAGGAACATAAGAACAAAACCGAAAAATATAGAGTAAGAAAAGAAAAAAAAAAAGAAGAAAGATAAAGGAGAAAAGAAACAGAAAACGAAAGAAGACAAATATTTAAATGTACAATCAACTGTGACGCAACAATTCACAAAGTAACAAAAAAAACCAAAAAAACCAAACACAAAAGAACCTAATAAAGCAAGGAACCAAAAAAAAACAAAAACAAACGAGAAAAAACCCAAAACAACAAAAACGACCAAACAAATCTGTAAAAAAAACGAGTGCCCTAGGCGATTTCAAAATTCAATGTAGAAGCTTCACAATTCCCTCAACATACATTAAATCATATAAGCAATCACAATATCAATATTATAATTCACATATTCAAACCACACATCTAAAACTATCGTCAAATATTCATCGCTATATATATATAACATTCGTGTATATACAATAACTCATTATGTTCTTTCATCAACATTTTGTCTCTTTACTTATCTTAACATCTTATGGATTTTGTGTATTTATCTAATAAAGTATAGTTATTAGGTATATTAGTTTATAAGTGATTTGGTTTGTGTTTGACACAGACCCATTATCAAAAAACTTTATATAATTAGCTCGTCATAATTGATAATTAAATAAATATTTAAAAAGGTAACTATAATCACTAAAAAAAAAAATCAACAAAAAAACCTATTTTATAATAATAAAATTAACATTTAATTTTACAAAGTTATCAATTCAAATTAAATAGTTTAAATAAATATCTCCACTACACATCCCAACTCGTAAACTAAAATCGAAACAACATAATCAAAAACCATATTAAAAAAATACACAAAAAGATACTCAAAAACAACCCCCATACACAAAAAAAACAAAAAAAAAACCAAACTTATAATAAATTCCATTCTGCTCTACCTGTCTCATTCCAATCTCATTAATAATTATAAATCTCATTTCCTCAAAACAAAAAAAATCCTTACAGTCCAAACCCACCGAACAAATGGACATTATAATAAACAAGACACACAACTTTAAAACACATTTTAGTTACATTTCTCTCTCTTCTTGCTCTACCAATCATTCCTCAACAACAAGACAAAAACAAAACACAAAAACACAAACAAATGTATAAAAAAACACCATCTGAACAAGTAACTATCCGGCTGTTAACTTTCTAACAATCTATCACCTACAATACATCCACCCAAACCCTCAAATTACCAAATTCTCTTCTCTCATTAATGTTATATTTTATATTCTCCTCGAAACAAAAATAAAAAAAAAATTAAAATTTCTCCACATAATATTTCCCTCAAAAAACGTCCGGACCCCCTCTGACCCCACAAGACTCTCTAGCCCCCCCCTAATTGTCACCTCCACAACCCTTATAATTCTAAATATGTTATTTCAGCTAAACGGGAACAAAGTGACCCTAAACACAGCCACCAAAAACCCACGACACTCTACACCCCCACCCCCACCCCCTACCCAGGAAACGAAACCTCCCTAACTTTACAACTACCTGCGTCACTAAAAGGATAACTTAATACCACTTACCATATTGTATTATTGATTCTGCGTTATTGCTGACTCATTTTCTTTTTTAATTCTCTTCTATTCGCTATCAGCATTACAAAAAGCGGGCACAAAGAGAGTGACAACGAAAACCCATCTGCTCAAAGGATCGTAAAATATGAAAAAAAATACAAATGCGCATGACACTTTTGTTTTTTGTATCGGATTGTTTCTTCTACGAATCGAGATAATGAATTATCCATTTTTAATGGCAGCTTTATTACACCCAACTCTAAGATTCACTTGATATTCTCAAAGGCATCTGTGAAGTACATATTGTGTGGAGGGGTGTGTAAGTGACGAATTCATCTCTCTCTCTCTCTCTCTCTGCTCTCTGTATCTCAGAGTTGTTGATCTTATTCTTAAGTCTCATATTGTTTTCGGCTTTCCTCCCATTCGAAGATTTTGGTCCACACAGGTGAGAGGTAGTAAAATCCTAAAGAGTCTAGTGTGGAGTGGTTCTATCGGATTTTTGGGAGATTTCGATCTTGAGCTAGGAGATTTGGGATTTTCTATATTAAGGTGGGGTTTGCTTTCCTGGGGGTTCATTGGTCAGTCAAGTCCAGTTTCGAAGGATCAGAGGAATTTCGTGAGGTGTGCTCTTCACAGGGCCTGAGACACAGGGTGACTGCATTATAATCTTTCAGATTTTAAATCAGAGCTTGGGGTGTTAGGAACGCAACCCAAGGCAACCACGGACATCAGAAGCAAAGCCATAGTAATAGAGGGTACGCCGCGGTGTGTGCTCATTATTTGAAAACGGATGTAGCGATCATGCCCGCCAATTATATGTGAAGAAGTCATAGTGTGGTCTTGGTTGTGTAAATCGAACCTGTTTTGATGTGTTGTCTACTTTAATTTGAAACTTGTTTTGTTTAAAGTTGTCTGGAATATAATTTTGTTTGCATCTGGACCGCATGTTTCTAATATTGTATCACAAGAAGTGAATGAAGTGGTTTATGTGTAGAACCCACAAAAACGAAAAAAAAAACTTCCATTGACTAAAGGCCTTGTACAAAGCTTTGGAAAAGTAATTGTGTACTCCCCAAAGTCTCCAAAGTGTAAAATTGGCTAAACTTCTTTTACGTGTGGTGGCCAAAGAGCGTTGATAGTCTCAAGCCCATTGAGAACACTGAACCAAACTACCCTAAATATGAGTCAAACAAAGTGGCGACAATGGTCTGACCCATTTTTGAAATTACTGAACTCAATATGTAATCTGAGTCGATGAGAGTGGTTAAGTTTAAAGTAGGGGAGAGCTCGACATGTCTGAGGGTACCCATCATTACAACCGCGGAGGAGAGTCTGACTTGGAACCAATATATAATCTAAGTTGATGAGAGTGAGTTAAAAAGTGGGTCAAAGACCCGCATTGACACCTCTAGTCAGACTCTACTTCCCTTTCTTCAATAGCTTATTCGGAGCCTTCTCGGGCATCAAGAAGCTCACTTGCAACATCACCATCTCCTCTAAAGCCCCAATCAACCTCTCTTCAACCCTCTTCCCCATTCATCTCCCTCACCGTCAAAGCCCCAGCCACCGCCTCCATTGAGCTCACGCACCCTCCCTATGGCTCACTCCTGAGTAACAACACCATATCAAAAATGCTCCCTCCATCGATGCTCTTGTTGTAATCGAAGTCCAAGCAAACACTAATTGCAAACCACGACAGGTACTCCTCAATTGCACTCACCATCTCCGCACATGCTTCCACTTGGCGTCGAAGGCGATATACAAGAGCCCCTCGGACTCGGCCGTTCGAAGGAGATTGGGGGCTCGGAGCTACGATAGGGTGAGGGAAGGGGAGGGGGGAAGAGAGGGGAGAGGTCGAGGAGAGGGGAGAGGCCCGGGCAAGCTTCCGATGGAGGAGGATGGTGGAGTTGAGGAGGCACCTGGGGAGGACGGGGACATTGGACAGCTTGTGGCGTGACTCTCAACCACGTGTGAAAATAAGGGAAGAATGGGCTCTCGAAGCAAGTTATTTGGGCTTTTGGTTAAAACGGGTTAAAATCTATGTTACTTAGGCTGCGTTTGGTGACATTTCCATTTGTGGGTATTATTTCTCTTCAAAAATATTTTTTCTATTTCCATTCCCTAAAAAAATTTCTGTACAAAAAATGCGTTTGGTAACTGCAAAGAACAAAAATGTGTTTGGTACAACCTTAAAAATTTATACTCACAAATTTTTTCATTTAAATATGAGAATGTCAGTGGAGAATTAAAAATTCATGTTCGGATAACACTGGACTTCTGTAAGGACTTAACTAATCGAGATATTCTAAGACGGCTACCAAAAATCCAACATAATGTTAGTACGGTGTCAAAAATATCGTAGCCGAACCTACTCAACTTGAAAATCTTAGGGCTTTTTAGTTTGGGGTTGAGTCAGTCCCAGGTAATGAGTACATGATTTAGAGTAGTTTGACGGTTCGTGGATTTTTTTTTTTTTGCACTTCTTCTTCTTCCCTTCTCACCTACATTCCTGAGAATCCAATCCAAAAATTGATAATATATAACTTTGCCTTCCTTGTGGACTCCCACCAAACCCATCTCTAATAAACAAGAAATAGGACTTAAAAAAACTCAAGCGTTAGCATAATTCATATATGCAAATATAAAGCATTCGAATGCAAATTTAAATGTTCTTTCGCTTTTGTCAATTCTTTTACGTTGCATACAAATTTTTTGGTGCATCTTCTGTAAAATGTATCCGAGGGCGCCGAAAGAAAAATTTTAACATAGAAATTAAAAATAAATCAAATCGGTAATTTCGATTTCATCTTGACATTATTTGATGACAAGTGTATTAAAAACCAAAGAACAAATGGTCTTATGCAAAAAGAAAAATTGAAAGAAGAAAACTAAAGCCTAAACCTAGCCCGAAATCAGCCGGACCCAACCTAACCCTACCCGACCCGACCCAACCTGACCGCATTAGATATATGCGAGTTAGGTAGTGTTATGCTGAGCTTGTTTCTCTTAAATGATCTTGTTTTTCTTTTGTTCTATAGAGAAGTATATTTTTTTTTAACTTCTTGCTTCTGTTCTAAATCTATTCACTAGCCACTGATCTATTCCAGGGAATAGGAGAATTAACTAATGTACACAAACAAATTTCCGTTTTCCTTTTGTTTCAGGCAATAAAAGACAAAAAAAAAAAGTAGAGAAATAAACAAGTTACCAAACGTACCCTCAATAACCCCCTTTTGACCTGGTTTTTGGGCTTTAATTTTTTCTCAACCCAATTTAGCCTTTTTCGAGCTACCCATGCTGAATTGGGCCCATTAAATCTGAGTCATAAAATGAGTTTGGGGACCATTTTGCTCACCCCAGCGCTACCTGAGGATACTTGACCAATTACTCTGTTAAAGGAGCTGCCCCCGCGATATCACCTACCTAGTAAGGTCGATGTGCTGTTTTGGGCCACGACATTTGGTGGCCTGGCGACCAAAATATTGGGCTGTTTAAGCCGGTCCAGCCCATTTGAGTAAGCTCCTAGGTTCTTATTATGTTGGAGAAGGGGTTGCTGCAATTTTTGGGTAACATATTACCATCACAAACGTGAAAAACAGCAGCAGTTTTTCTGGTGAAAAACAAATCTGTCCAGCAGCGATCAACTCGACGATCGGAAGTCCATCCATGGTCCGATCGGACTGAAATTTTGCTAGTGGCTTCGGGACTTATTGCTCTTGATTTTGAACGGTTAATCGTGTTTTCAAGGTGTCTATTGCAGATTTTGTAGGTGGTTTCAGACTACGTTTTTGGGTGTTTTTCATCCGTTTCTCTCGTTAAAGGTGATGTTGATACTTGATCTTCACTTATAGTTTTGGAATTTCAGTGTTGTTGAAATTCATGAGGTTTTGTACCTAAACTATCAGTAGTGGAGATTCGGGTGGACTCCGTGAACAGTCTCGTGGTTTTTATCCTTCACATTGGAGGAGTTTTCCATATAAAAGTTCTCGTGTTATTTTTCTTTTGGTTCCCCTATTTCCACTCGTTGTGTTCAATCGATTTCTCACAGGTTCAGTCAAAGGGGAAAATTTATCCGTTGTTTTTCTCAACACAAAACGGCTACCGCAACGATGATCGATGATGACGGCTAGCATTTCATGACAAGATTAAAATTGACAGATTGTGGGTGATTAATGGGGCAAAGCGTGAAGAGACGAAGTTTGGGATGTGTGAATGTGACTTGGCTCTACTTCGTATTTATGGTGAGTGGAAAAAGAACCATAACTGATTTCAATCGTTAGCCTGTGTGTTAGCCTGTTAGGAAAGGCTTGACTTTGAACTATTATTTAAATAAGTCCTTTCGCGTATCGACGGGTCACTTTCCCGAACTATAATTTAACACGTTGTTGACTCATTCTTTTCAAATTGCGTGATTGGACTGTTGATTGGCGAGGAGATTGCATTCAATTCTCAGTCAATTAAATTTTTTTTTATCTTGACCCGAAAGTCAAGAAGCAATGTACGATGGATCATCGTTTTCGTGTCGCCAAAAAGTCCTCTCGGTACGGTGTTTAACTGACTATGTGGAATCAATTTCAAAGAGAAGATTTCGGTGTGTTTGCGATGCCACTTGCATATGATAAAGTAAATAATGACTTGGCGTATTAATGATAAGTCGACAGAGTCTTTTTGGCCGATCAAGTTATCTACATAGGATGGCAAAAATAGGTCAAGAACTCATGTTTTAACTAGTATTTCATGAGATGGGTGACATATGAATTGCTAAGATTTAAAGTATAGGTCGCAATGAGTATATAATAGAGCAACATCTAATTAATGATGGATTTTAATGGATCTGGGAAATTAAAAAAAACTACTTTTAATTCATATATCCCAAAGGGGTGATGCGTCAAGTCTTTCGAAAAGAAAGGTGCAATGCATTATTGACAATAGATGTACTCTCAATTAGAATTTTAGGGGATACATGGGTTGTGAAATTTAATGCAAGTTATTGAAAGAAGATTAATTTGATTTAGATCAATAAAGCATGCATAGAGAGTCTATACCGTTACCACGCATTTATACTTTTTTAATTCTTATAAGTTTTTTTTTGTTTATATTTCAATTTGACTAACATCATTTCCAAGTAACATATTCAATGAAGAACTTATAGTAGGTTAAATGGGTGGGTATAACTATTAATAAGTTGGGTTATATATAGATGTATTCTAGTGATATGGGTTGGGTATGTTCATGTTGGATCGGATATGGATCGCCAAAGTTGTATTACATAAAATCAATTTCTTTGCATCTGACCTATTTTCAACTCATCCAAATCCCACGGGATCCACTCATTTGAACAGTAATTATTAACTTTTCTCCGATTTACTTACCAAATATATTTTTGTGTTCTCAACTGCTATGTGAGTTGGTTACCAATGTTAATTTGGGATTTTCAAAATACCATCTTATCTTTGGTTAAAAAAAAAAAAAGGCTTCTACTATTATACAAAATTATTTGTGTGACTTACAAACATTTTTTATTAAATTACCAACTAATTTTGAGTTATGAATTTTACTTGAGTTGCTCGGTAACATTTATTATTTTTTTTAGATTTACTAACGTTTCTATATACAAATTGGTGTTTTTATATGTCTTACTTACTAACTCTTTAAATTTGCCAACTCTTTTTAGAATTACCAACCTCGAGTAGAGCAATTACTAACTCTTCTCCAATCAAGTTACTAACCAGTTTTGTGTCACCATTTGTGTTCCCAATTCTTGTTCGTTATTTCGACAAATATAAATGCTAATTCATGATCAAGAACGATCAGACTCTTACTCAACAAGATGCTGATATTGCTTTTATTTTTGGGATCCATTATTCAGTGGCGTACATTATTGCACATCGAGTATGGTCATGGTACTAACCGAGGTTGGCTATAATGCCATAAGGAAGCTGGTTTTCTATGCTCTCTAACAAGTCAGGTTATCTCCGGGAGAGACACCAAATTGGTTGCAATAATCAGTGTAATACTGAACCCGAGCTTGAACCGCACCAGAGTTTCCGCCGCCGCACTCTATTCCATTAATGGCTCGAATCGTTGCACCGAAGCCTTGACCGGAAGTAATGACAGAGTGGACGTTGTTCATCCAAAACCAGAAGGCAGTCTTAAAAGACACGACTACATCGTTGGCCACGGTTTCAGGAGAGCCCAAGCCATCGAACCCGATGCTTTGTCCGGCTGGTCCATAGTTGTAGTTCCAGGATATTTGGAGGGGACCACGACCATAGTAGCCTTTGTTGGGGTTGCATGGATACTGGGTGTTCGTTTCGTCGCAGTAATCTTTCGAGGCACCATCTATCTCTTCAATGTAGCAAAAGTCTGCGCCCAAGAAGATTAATTGTTACTTGTTGCTTATACTTTGGGTTTGAAAGTTCATGAATGATCTAATCTTAATATGTGCTCACCATCCTAATAAATTACATGTCTTCTAAAAGTCCTAATGAATAAAATTCGTGGCAAAGAACAAACATGGCAAGTATAGACTAAAGGACTTTAAACATTTTGTTGAGGTTCTTACGTCCAGTCTCGTGCGTGACATGAGCGAAGAAAGCAGCAATCTCGCGCTTAGAGACATCGGCAGACCCGACTGTGCCGAATTCGGGGTAAGCACCGGCAGCATCAAGGAAAGCTTGTCGAGTGTAGAAGTTCTTCCCGCGCAACTTGCGTCAGCCTGGCCAATGATCGAATTAAAGAAGCTATCTGTCACCACATCCGCCACTGAGGCCCCACTGCTCGGGGTGGTGGGCGTGGACGATGAGGAACACGGCCCGATTGACAACCGGCCCGCAGTACTCATCTCCGGTCCCGCAATACCCATATTGGCTGCAACACAGGTCGGCAGCGCAGCCACAATTTTGACCGAAGACATGTGCCGGCAAGAATCCGGCGATGAGGCCGGACACGGCGAGAACGTTTAGAAGAGCTCTTGCTATTTCGACTGATTTGGCCATTGTGGATAAATATGGGTGTGAGGGATGTGAATATTCAATGAGAGCGTTTATAGGAATAAAGGTGAGAGAGAAGGCAACGTTGATCTGAGGCTGCTACGTTTTTGAGTTAGGTTGGAAATTCAAGATCTTGACTCGAAGGAGAACGTGTCGTGTGCGTTACGAAGCGTCTAATTCGACGCTGCGAATAGACTTTGTGAGATTCATGTTCCTCTCGGAAAATAAAAAAGATTTTCAACTTATTAATATTCTGTTTGTTTTGCCAAAAATGAATAATCTGGAAATTTTATTTTTAAAAATGATCGCTTGCATTACTTATAAAATGAATGAACAAAACAAATTCCATCAATCACGAAATCATAAATTATTATCCACAATAAAAATATTTTTAGCCACTAATCATTTTAAGCAAAATAAGCTATGATTTTTAAGAAAATATTTATCAAATTATTCATTTTTCGTGAAACAAACGGAGTTTTAAATTAGCTTACAAAATTTATTTATTTATAAAATTGTGGAATATGACTCATTTATAATCTCTCACATCATTTAATAAATTAATTTTTTAAACCAATTCTGTTGGATTTAGCACCGCCCAAAAGGAAAGAGACTGCATAATACCATCATTCTCACAGAATGATGGTATTATGCAGTCTCTTTCCTTTTGGGCGGTGCTAAATCCAACAGAATTGGTTTAAAAAATTAATTTATTAAATGATGTGAGAGATTATAAATGAGTCATATTCCACAATTTTATAAATAAATAAATTTTGTAAGCTAATTAAAACTCCGTTTGTTTCACGAAAAATGAATAATTTGATAAATATTTTCTTTAAAAATCATAGCTTATTTTGCTTAAAATGATTAGTGGCTAAAAATATTTTTATTGTGGATAATAATTTATGATTTCGTGATTGATGGAATTTGTTTTGTTCATTCATTTTATAAGTAATGCAAGCGATCATTTTAAAAATAAAATTTCCAGATTATTCATTTTGGCAAAAACAAACAGAATATTAATAAGTTGAAAATTCTTTTTTTATTTTCCGAGAGGAACATGAATCTCACAAAGTCTATTCGCAGCGTCGAATTAGACGCTTCGTAACGCACACGACACGTTCTCCTTCGAGTCAAGATCTTGAATTTCCAACCTAACTCAAAAACGTAGCAGCCTCAGATCAACGTTGCCTTCTCTCTCACCTTTATTCCTATAAACAGCTCTCATTGAATATTCACATCCCTCACACCCATATTTATCCACAATGGCCAAATCAGTCGAAATAGCAAGAGCTCTTCTAAACGTTCTCGCCGTGTCCGGCCTCATCGCCGGATTCTTGCCGGCACATGTCTTCGGTCAAAATTGTGGCTGCGCTGCCGACCTGTGTTGCAGCCAATATGGGTATTGCGGGACCGGAGATGAGTACTGCGGGGCCGGTTGTCAATCGGGGCCGTGTTCCTCATCGTCCACGCCCACCACCCCGAGCAGTGGGGCCTCAGTGGCGGATGTGGTGACAGATAGCTTCTTTAATTCGATCATTGGCCAGGCTGACGCAAGTTGCGCGGGGAAGAACTTCTACACTCGACAAGCTTTCCTTGATGCTGCCGGTGCTTACCCCGAATTCGGCACAGTCGGGTCTGCCGATGTCTCTAAGCGCGAGATTGCTGCTTTCTTCGCTCATGTCACGCACGAGACTGGACGTAAGAACCTCAACAAAATGTTTAAAGTCCTTTAGTCTATACTTGCCATGTTTGTTCTTTGCCACGAATTTTATTCATTAGGACTTTTAGAAGACATGTAATTTTATTAGGATGGTGAGCACATATTAAGATTAGATCATTCATGAACTTTCAAACCCAAAGTATAAGCAACAAGTAACAATTAATCTTCTTGGGCGCAGACTTTTGCTACATTGAAGAGATAGATGGTGCCTCGAAAGATTACTGCGACGAAACGAACACCCAGTATCCATGCAACCCCAACAAAGGCTACTATGGTCGTGGTCCCCTCCAAATATCCTGGAACTACAACTATGGACCAGCCGGACAAAGCATCGGGTTCGATGGCTTGGGCTCTCCTGAAACCGTGGCCAACGATGTAGTCGTGTCTTTTAAGACTGCCTTCTGGTTTTGGATGAACAACGTCCACTCTGTCATTACTTCCGGTCAAGGCTTCGGTGCAACGATTCGAGCCATTAATGGAATAGAGTGCGGCGGCGGAAACTCTGGTGCGGTTCAAGCTCGGGTTCAGTATTACACTGATTATTGCAACCAATTTGGTGTCTCTCCCGGAGATAACCTGACTTGTTAGAGAGCATAGAAAACCAGCTTCCTTATGGCATTATAGCCAACCTCGGTTAGCACCATGACCATACTCGATGTGCAATAATGTACGCCACTGAATAATGGATCCCAAAAATAAAAGCAATATCAGCATCTTGTTGAGTAAGAGTCTGATCGTTCTTGATCATGAATTAGCATTTATATTTGTCGAAATAACGAACAAGAATTGGGAACACAAATGGTGACACAAAACTGGTTAGTAACTTGATTGGAGAAGAGTTAGTAATTGCTCTACTCGAGGTTGGTAATTCTAAAAAGAGTTGGCAAATTTAAAGAGTTAGTAAGTAAGACATATAAAAACACCAATTTGTATATAGAAACGTTAGTAAATCTAAAAAAATAAAATAAATGTTACCGAGCAACTCAAGTAAAAATTCATAACTCAAAATTAGTTGGTAATTTAATAAAAAAATGTTTGTAAGTCACACAAATAATTTTGTATAATAGTAGAAGCCTTTTTTTTTTTTAACCAAAGATAAGATGGTATTTTGAAAATCCCAAATTAACATTGGTAACCAACTCACATAGCAGTTGAGAACACAAAAAATATATTGGTAAGTAAATCGGAGAAAAGTTAATAATTACTGTTCAAATGAGTGGATCCCGTGGGATTTGGATGAGTTGAAAATAGGTCAGATGCAAAGAAATTGATTTTATGTAATACAACTTTGGCGATCCATATCCGATCCAACATGAACATACCCAACCCATATCACTAGAATACATCTATATATAACCCAACTTATTAATAGTTATACCCACCCATTTAACCTACTATAAGTTCTTCATTGAATATGTTACTTGGAAATGATGTTAGTCAAATTGAAATATAAACAAAAAAAAACTTATAAGAATTAAAAAAGTATAAATGCGTGGTAACGGTATAGACTCTCTATGCATGCTTTATTGATCTAAATCAAATTAATCTTCTTTCAATAACTTGCATTAAATTTCACAACCCATGTATCCCCTAAAATTCTAATTGAGAGTACATCTATTGTCAATAATGCATTGCACCTTTCTTTTCGAAAGACTTGACGCATCACCCCTTTGGGATATATGAATTAAAAGTAGTTTTTTTTAATTTCCCAGATCCATTAAAATCCATCATTAATTAGATGTTGCTCTATTATATACTCATTGCGACCTATACTTTAAATCTTAGCAATTCATATGTCACCCATCTCATGAAATACTAGTTAAAACATGAGTTCTTGACCTATTTTTGCCATCCTATGTAGATAACTTGATCGGCCAAAAAGACTCTGTCGACTTATCATTAATACGCCAAGTCATTATTTACTTTATCATATGCAAGTGGCATCGCAAACACACCGAAATCTTCTCTTTGAAATTGATTCCACATAGTCAGTTAAACACCGTACCGAGAGGACTTTTTGGCGACACGAAAACGATGATCCATCGTACATTGCTTCTTGACTTTCGGGTCAAGATAAAAAAAATTTAATTGACTGAGAATTGAATGCAATCTCCTCGCCAATCAACAGTCCAATCACGCAATTTGAAAAGAATGAGTCAACAACGTGTTAAATTATAGTTCGGGGAAAGTGACCCGTCGATACGCGAAAGGACTTATTTAAATAATAGTTCAAAGTCAAGCCTTTCCTAACAGGCTAACACACAGGCTAACGATTGAAATCAGTTATGGTTCTTTTTCCACTCACCATAAATACGAAGTAGAGCCAAGTCACATTCACACATCCCAAACTTCGTCTCTTCACGCTTTGCCCCATTAATCACCCACAATCTGTCAATTTTAATCTTGTCATGAAATGCTAGCCGTCATCATCGATCATCGTTGCCGTAGCCGTTTTGTGTTGGAAAAACAACGGATAAATTTTCCCCTTTGACTGAACCTGTGAGAAATCGAATTGAACACAACGAGTGGAAATAGGGGAACCAAAAGAAAATAACACGAGAACTTTTATATGGAAAACTCCTCCAATGTGAAGGATAAAAACCACGAGACTGTTCACGGAGTCCACCCGAATCTCCACTACTGATAGTTTAGGTACAAAACCTCATGAATTTCAACAACACTGAAATTCCAAAACTATAAGTGAAGATCAAGTATCAACATCACCTTTAACGAGAGAAACGGATGAAAAACACTCCAAAAACGTAGTCTGAAACCACCTACAAAATCTGCAATAGACACCTTGAAAACACGATTAATCGTTCAAAATCAAGAGCAATAAGTCCCGAAGCCACTAGACAAAATTTCAGTCCGATCGGACCATGGATGGACTTCCGATCGTCGAGTTGATCGCTGCTGGACAGATTTTTTTTCACCAGAAAAACTGCTGCTGTTTTTCACGTTTGTGATGGTAACATGTTACCCTAAAATTGCAGCAACCCCTTCTCCAACATAATAAGAACCTAGGAGCTTACTCAAATGGGCTGGACCGGCTTAAACAGCCCAATATTTTGGTCGCCAGGCCACCAAATGTCGTGGCCCAAAACAGCACATCGACCTTACTAGGTAGGTGATATCGCGGGGGCAGCTTCTTTAACAGAGTAATTGGTCAAGTATCCTCAGGTAGCGCTGGGGTGAGCAAAATGGTCCCCAAACTCATTTTATGACTCAGATTTAATGGGCCCAATTCAGCATGGGTAGCTCGAAAAAGGCTAGATTGGGTTGAGAAAAAATTAAAGCCCAAAAACCAGGTCAAAAGGGGGTTATTGAGGGTACGTTTGGTAACTTGTTTATTTCTCTACTTTTTTTTTTCTGTCTTTTATTGCCTGAAACAAAAGGAAAACGGAAATTTGTTTGTGTACATTAGTTACTTCTCCTATTCCCTGGAATAGATCAGTGGCTAGTGAATAGATTTAGAACAGAAGCAAGAAGTTAAAAAAAAAATATACTTCTCTATAGAACAAAAAGAAAAACAAGATCATTTAAGAGAAACAAGCTCAGCATAACACTACCTAACTCGCATATATCTAATGCAGGTCAGGTCGGGTCGGGTCGGGTAGGGCTAGGTTGGGTCCGGCTGATTTCGGGCTAGGTTTAGGCTTTAGTTTTCTTCTTTCAATTTTTCTTTTTGCAGAAGACCATTTGTTCTTTGGCTTTTTAATACACTTGTCATCAAATAATGTCAAGATGAAATCGAAATTACCGATTTGATTTATTTTTAATTTCTATGTTAAAATTTTTCTTTCGGCGCCCTCGGATACATTTTACAGAAGATGCACCAAAAAATTTGTATGCAACGTAAAAGAATTGACAAAAGCGAAAGAACATTTAAATTTGCATTCGAATGCTTTATATTTGCATATATGAATTGCTAACGCTTGAGTTTTTTTAAGTCCTATTTCTTGTTTATTAGAGATGGGTTTGGTGGGAGTCCACAAGGAAGGCAAAGTTATATATTATCAATTTTTGGATTGGATTCTCAGGAATGTAGGTGAGAAGGGAAGAAGAAGAAGTGCAAAAAAAAAAAAAATCCACGAACCGTCAAACTACTCTAAATCATGTACTCATTACCTGGGACTGACTCAACCCCAAACTAAAAAGCCTAAGATTTTCAAGTTGAGTAGGTTCGGCTACGATATTTTGACACCGTACCAACATTATGTTGGATTTTTGGTAGCCGTCTTAGAATATCTCGATTAGTTAAGTCCTTACAGAAGTCCAGTGTTATCCGAACATGAATTTTTAATTCTCCACTGACATTCTCATATTTAAATGAAAAATTTGTGAGTATAAATTTTTAAGGTTGTACCAAACACATTTTTGTTCTTTGCAGTTACCAAACGCATTTTTCTGTACATAAATTTTTTTAGGGAATGGAAATAGAAAAAATATTTTTGAAGAGAAATAATACCCACAAATGGAAATGTCACCAAACGCAGCCTAAGTAACATAGATTTTAACCCGTTTTAACCAAAAGCCCAAATAACTTGCTTCGAGAGCCCATTCTTCCCTTATTTTCACACGTGGTTGAGAGTCACGCCACAAGCTGTCCAATGTCCCCATCCTCCCCAGGTGCCTCCTCAACTCCACCATCCTCCTCCATCGGAAGCTTTGCCCGGCCTCTCCCCTCTCCTCGACCATGTCTCTCCCTCTATCTACCTCTTCCTCCTCCTCCCCTTCCCTCACCCTATCGTAGCTCCGAGCCCCAATCTCCTTCGAACGGCCGAGTCCGAGGGGCTCTTGTATATCACCTTCGACGCCAAGTGGAAGCATGTGCGGAGATGGTGAGTGCAATTGAAGAGTACCTGTCGTGGTTTGCAATTAGTGTTTGCTTGGACTTCGATTACAACAAGAGCATCGATGGAGGGAGCATTTTTGATATGGTGTGTTACTCAGGAGTGAGCCATAGGGAGGGTGCGTGAGCTCAATGGAGGCGGTGGCTGGGGCTTTGACGGTGAGGGAGATGAATGGGGAAGAGGGTTGAAGAGAGGTTGATTGGGGCTTTAGAGGAGATGGTGATGTTGCAAGTGAGCTTCTTGATGCCCGAGAAGGCTCCGAATAAGCTATTGAAGAAAGGGAAGTAGAGTCTGACTAGAGGTGTCAATGCGGGTCTTTGACCCACTTTTTAACTCACTCTCATCAACTAGATTATATATTTTA
>JAGVVM010016514.1:0-12885 GCA_019149425.1 Psidium friedrichsthalianum
TTTCTTCCTTCTTTTGGGGAATTTTTTACTCCCCCTACCAAAATTGAGAAACAATCGATATGGATGCATAAGCATGTGAGGCGATTTGCAGGGGGGTACATCGTTCGTCGGGAGAGTATTACGGAGATCCAGAAAACTAGTAGATGTAGTTATAATCATAAATGCTCTCCATCTACATACAAGCGGAAAAAAGTGGAAGTTTCGTCATTTTTTCTTTAGGAAATGTTTCCTGACTGAGACCATCCTAACTTCTTTTTCTCGTTCTCATCGCAGGGAACTGAAAAGGTTGAGGCACTCTGCCTTAACTTTCAGTGGCATACTTCAGAGAAACTACAGCAGAAGATTTTAAAGCATGACAAACCTACGGTTTCTTCGCGGTTGATTTGCAGACATTACCGAGATTTCACTAATGTTTTTCCAAATTTAAGGTGGCTCCGTTGGCGAGGTGCCATCGACATCTGCAAGTAACTAATTTTCACTTGGGAACCTAACCATTCTCGACCTGTCATGGAGACAAAGTCACAAAGGACTGGAAGGCTGGACGGTCACATCAAGGTAGTTTACAATTCATTGCTATGGAGATGGCCCAGCCTATCCTAACTGTTCGTGTAAGTGAAGCTCGTGCATATTTTTCTCCTTTTTGCAGATGCAGAACTTGAGAGTTCTAGATCTTACGGGTTTCGATTTATTATCACTCCTATTCTCTGGCTGCAAAAATCTGGCAATATGATTTCTGGAGCGATGCTCACATTTGGTCAAGATAGATCATTCGATCGGCGACTTGCAGCACTTGGTTACCCTGAATTTGAAGTTCTGCACAGAGCTCAGCATGTTGCCGTAGAGACGGGGGGTCACTTGACAGCACTGAAAGAGCTTCTCATTACGGGACTTCGTACAAGAAATTCCATCTCCATTGGTCTTTAACAGCTTGAAACTCTGAGCGCCTCAAACTGTTTCTCATTGAGTCAGCTAACAATAGATCGATATGTCACCTCACGAATAGCTCACTGCTTTCCCTGGAGGCACCAAAATCAAACAGCGCTCCTGATTCCGTCGAGAACTGTCAACTTGAACACTTGTCATTAAGGGATTGCGTCGAATAAGAAAACTTCCAAACTCCATTGGCAACATAGGGTAGAGGGTCGTTATCGAGTTAGACGTGTCGGGGACTGGCATCTCCACGAATTTCCAGATTCCTAAAAAATCTGCAGAGAGTTAAGGTGCTGAGATGGATTCTTCTTTCTTTAGTGAGTTCCCTCCTGATATCGGAGAGCTGACCAGCCTCGAAGAAAGACAGCGCCTCCTGGTGTCGGAGTCTCGAGGGGGTCATTCCAAGCGAGATCTGGAAACTGTCAAAATCTGAGAATTTTGAGGCTTGCAAACATTCGACTATTTCCAGCAAACCGACAGAGATCCACCAACTCTTTCCAATCTTCAGACCCTTGAGTTTACTTCACTGCGACATGATCAAGAGTAGCCCCGCTTCCCTCTAGCATAACGGTTTTTACGTAGACGATGAACTAAGTCGTCGCATCTGACCGTACTAGAAAAGCTATGCCACGTGATGAGATGCTAGGCTCTCACAGACCCTGTCGAAATGATGTGCCTTTCCATTTACCTTTATTTTCATTCCAGATTTGAATATGGATACCACCAAAAGGATTTGTTTTTCTAAGTTTGCAAAGTCGTTTTCATCTGAAAACATGGTAATTTCCACGCGTGTATACGTGTATGTACAGCATCCCGGTCACTAAATTTCCCTTAACGACGGAGGCAAAAATTACCTAATGCAGCATCATGACCCATCTCACAGTCCAGTAACTCAAGAGCTCGGCTGTGTACTAACTTGGATAGCACATAGCCACACATTATTTGAACTATTCCAGGTATTACGGAACAGGAAACGCACATTTAAAGAATGTTACACATTTTCCGATTTCTATTTTCCATTCCAACACTACCCTCAAGTGTGGAGAGCTAAATATATGCATTTGGCGAGCTTGTTACACACACACGGCTCAAGACCATCATTAGTGTTGACAAACGCAGTCTTGATTTCCAAGACTATAGCTTTTCTCGAACAAAATGCCGGCTAGCTTCTATCTCTTTGTTTTCGTCCTCTCGTGAAAAAGTGGTACCCGCGAGCAGACGTGTGTCGCTACTTGACTATCATAAAAACAACGCCATCGGTATGCAACAGCGGCCTTTCATGACTGTCCCTGCATCTTTATCTGATTCCTCCTTTTCTTTGTATCTCGAAATACCTTACTGCATGTGAGTTGACTTGCCTACCCATCGTTATTTCCTCTCCTCTGTAATGAATACCTTACTTCTATGTGAGTTGACTTACTCCTTGACCTAATACCACACCCTGCTTCACTACGGCTCAGCTCCCTTCATTCCAAACAGGTGCTCCAACGTTCTTGGGCTTGTTTTGTTTTTTTTGTCTGTGTGACTTACTCCCTTTCTTGAATCCGTCTCTATTCTTTATCTTGAAGTTGAATCGGGCTTCCTCTGGAACACCTTCAAGCTGTTTAGACTGTGTCTTGTAATCTCTTTAGCGCATTCTAGGTACTGAGTTAGAGCCTACAACTGGTCTTCTCAGTGGAGCCTGCAACTCACGCAAATTGGAAGATAGAGTAAGAGAGTGCAGAAGAGCAGCGCCTGCTACTTTGTGCAACAGTCTTGGAAATTTGTTGACCAAGGGTAGGATTGCTGATTTGGTGAAGAGGGGCCTAAAAACAAACTCAAACCTGCAACCTCTCTCTCATGGGTAAACTGTATTCTAACCCAAATATTAATTTTAAAGCCTTCATCTCTACCATGCAAAATCTTGGTAATTGGAGGAGTTTATGTTTGACCAGCATGAACAGGGTAATCTTTCCTTTACCTTTAAGTCAGAAATCGTCATGAGAAGGTGCTAGATGGAAGTCCTTGGTCCTTTTCAAGCATATACTGATTTTGCAACAGTTAAGTCCTAAAGTCCCCTATTCATCGCCATGATTTTTACGCACCGTGCTTTCTGGTTCAAATAGTGGGCTCCCTGTTCATGATAAACGAACCTACTCTTAGACGGGTTGGCAACTATATTGGCAAGGTGGTGGATGTGAAAATGGATGCCAAAAAAGGGTGGCCTATGAAGTTAGGGAAAGTGAGAGTTATTCTAGATCTCAAAACTGTCTTCTACTGGGAATGGTTGTTTGACTTAGATGATGACCAACCTTTGGTATTTTAAGTATGGAAGGCTCCCTAGGTTTGCTACTCTTGTGGTAGGATTGGGCATTTTCACAACCAGCTGTGATAAAGTTCAGTAGATAGAAACTAAGTCGGGAAGAGTGGGAGATAGAAAGTTTTGGCTCTTGGCTTAAAGCGGAAGCATGAGAGCGGTCCTTTTTGGAACTTTTCTTTGGAAGGAAGTCCTTGTGCCTAATCAAGATGAAACAATCCCAAAAACCTATTTTATGCTAATGTGGAAGAAGCTGTGGTGTCTATTGAGGTTGAAGTCCAAAATGTTGAGAAATAGACGGAGATTATTCACAAAGATAGCTTGAAGAGGAAAGGGAAAGAACCTATGAAGGACTCAGGGCCCTTTTGGGGAAAAGAAATCTAGGTAAGCTTTACTTCTTTCGAAAACTCCATGGTCTGAAATCTGCCTAAAGAGCATGACTGATTTGTCGAAGAAAATTAAGAAGAAGGGTAAAACCCCCGTAACAAAAAAGCTACACTGCTGCTCTCGAACTTTTTCTCTTGAAATACTTCTTATGAGTTCGATGACTATGCAACTCTTAGATACTCCTATCTTAGTGGAGGTGGGTTCTAAAAATGGGCTTTGGTGGGCTAGTCTAATAAGCGATCGGGGATATATAAAGTTTTTGAGTTGGAGTTGTTTAGGGTTCGGGTTCTCTCCTACATTCAACATCTTCGAGCTCTTGTGGCTGAGAGAGACAAGTTTAGTGTTCTTAATGGAAACTAAGAATAATTACATCTGTTGAGAGGGTGAGATGCCACTAAACTACCAGTTTTCTGCACTGTGGATCCTGTGGGTATTGTAGAGGGCTAGCTTATGGTGGGAAGAGGATGGAATGGTGGAGATGTGAACAAAAAAAGAACTACATTTGATATTGTGTTCACAGATTTTGATAACTATGAAAAGATGATAATAACCTTTTAGATTTTGTGAGACCACTGCCCTGTTCTCAAAAAGCTTAAGCTGTGGATGAAGGCGTGGTTTAATATTTAATTACTCTAAACCCTCCCCTCACGCTAGTCTGGTCTTTTTGCCTAGTACTAAGGTCTTTAAGACGTAGGGCATATTTGTCTATTTTCTTTATTATTTTATGAATAGTAGCAAGTAGGCAATATTGTAATTCTTGGCCTTTTTGGGCTTTATTATAAATAGATGCTTTGGTCACATTGACCTAACCAAGTATCAGTTCAGTTTTTTCTCTCTCACCATGGTATCAGAGCAGGAGGTCTTGAGTTCAAATCTTCCAGGCCCTATTGCCCCCCAATGATATATTTCCACACCTTAGTACTAGGCAAAAAGACCAGACTAAGCGTGAGGGGGAGGGTTAGAGTAATTAAATATTAAAACCACCTTCATCTAACACTTAAGCTTTTGGAACAGTTGGCAGTGGTCCCACAAAATCTCACATGGTATCAAGCTAGGGCTGAACTGAAACCCTAGCCCTAACCCTAATTTCTTCTACGTTCTTCTCTCTCTCTCTCTCTCTCTTCTCTCACCCACCGCAGTTCCTTCCACCTTCGTCTTTTGCTTTCTTTCACAGCATAGGGCAGCACTAATGAGGTGATTCTTTGAATTAGTGTCTGCCCTAAACTCACCTCTATAGATAAATTAAAGCTTCTTTGCAATCTGCGATAGGTGGTTCAACCTCTTTCTCGATTTTTTGGTCTTCTTGTTTGAGATTGTTTTGTGCCTTGCCGCTGGACTATCCTCTGTGTTTGAAGACCAAAGTACTGCAGTTCGGGAACACCATATATTTTTTCAGATTCTTTGGGAAAAAAATCAGAATATCGAATTTTTTCAGGTTTTCAAAACCCTGGAAAATTCGATTTTTTCCTTCCCTTATCTGATTTGGTTTTTTCTTGGAGGACAACTTCAACCTATTACCGAAGGCTTCCATCAAAATTTTTGCCTTTTTGGCAACTTTTTGGTGGTTTGATTTCTCCGTTTACACTCTTCGAGTCGAATTTTGAGACATAATGTCGTCTGAGGATTCAACTGTGAGCTCTGGACCTCCAGGGGATGGCCGTATAGATTATATTAATTTTGCTGCGATGCCTGTGAAGCTTGACGGTACAAATTATTTGATATGGTCTCGATCAGCATTCTTGACCATCGCAGGCCGAGGGCTTACGGGACATATCAACGCACTTCTGCGAGGCCAGCTACATCAGGTACTACTCAGGAAAAGTGGATCTCGAACGACGCTTTGATAATGTCTTTCTTGCTTAACTCAATGCAGTCACATATTGCAAAGGGATATTTGCTTCTTGATACTGCGGCACAGATTTGTCGGCTGCAAGGGATACTTATGGTCAACTTGGGAATGATGCGCAGGTGTATGAACTTCGAAAAAGGGTTCATGACACCACTCAGAAGGAGATGAATATATCTCATATTATGCTGAGCTTCGAAGTTTGTGGCAAGAGCTAGATCATTATGCTGATTATCATCCAACCAATGATGCGGATGTTGCTGCCTACAAGAGGCATGTGGACAAGATCAGAGTTTATGATTTCTTGGCAGGATTAAATATTGAATATGATCAGATACGTGTTCAAGTCCTTAGCCGGTCTCCATTCCCTACTCTGGAACAGTCCTATGCCCTAGTTCACTCTGAAGAAAGCCGCAGGACAGCAATGCTTCATCCCCTACTGTTGATCGGTCTGCTCTACAAACTAGTACTGGCACTATTGCCAAATCTGGTTCATCCTTCCGGTCGATACCTCTAAGGAGGTTGTGAAGTGTGAACATTGTCATAAGCCGTATCATACTAAGGCTACCTGCTGGAAGTTACATGAAAACCTGCAGATTTTGAGGCACAAAGGGCTCAAAGAAAGGGAAAAAACAAGGCAAACCATACTGAAACTGTTCCTACTACACCTACTACTGATATCGGTTTATCCCAGGAAGAACTTTAAGCATTTCGACGTCTACTGAAAGCTTCTACTGCTGCTGCCTCCTCCACAATTGCCAATTCGTCTTCTCCTTCTATTTCAAACATAGCCACTTCAGTATCTTCTTTGGGGGTTTAATACATCTGTTGTTTCTAGCCATGGATCATTGATACAGGGGCTACAGATCACATGACAGGTTCTTCTAGTCTCTTTCAGCAATATACTCCTATTTCCGGCAGAGACAAAGTGCGCGTAGCTGATGGAACCCTTTCTTCCATTGCAGGAAAAGGGTCCATCAATTGTTCTCCCACTCTTCCATTATCTTCTGTTTTACATATCCCATCATTCTCTACTAATCTCCTTCTATCAGTAGTTTGACTCGAGATTTAAACTGTAAAGTAACCTTCTTTCCTTCTTATTGTGTTTTTCAGGATCTGGTAACGGAGAAGGAGATTGGATATGGTAGATTGGATGGTGGTCTTTATCTGCTCGAGGGTAGTGGGGTTTCTACTTTTACTTTGTCTTCTACGCCTTATCAAGTTAATTCAGCATTGACAGATCTCCACCAGTGGACCTGCAGATTAGGTCATCCTCCTTTAGGAACTTTAGAAAAGTTTTTCCTAGTCTCGTTTCAGCTTGTAATAAGAATGAGTTTTTTGTGAAGCCTGTGTTTTGGCTAAACAAACTCGTTCAACATATCCATCTTCAAATAATAAAAGCTGTTTCCCTTTTCATGTGATTCATACTGATGTGTGGGGTCCTTCCCGACATACTTCTATTTCCGTCATCGCTGGTTTTCACTTTTATCGATTGTCATTCTCGTACAACTTGGGTTTATTTGTTGAAACATAAGAGTGACGTTTTTCATTGTTTTCAAAATTTTCACAAAATGGTCCAAACTCAGTTCAATGCCACTTTGAAATTCTTCGCAGTGACAATGGCACTGAATACACTGAAGGTCAATTTCAACAATATCTCTTTGATCATGGCATTATTCATCAAACCAGTTGTGTTGATACCCAGCACAAAATGGTGTTGCTGAAAGAAAGAATCGACATTTGTTAGAGGTCGCTAGGTCTCTTATGTTTGCTCGTCATGTCCCAGCTCAATATTGGAGTGATGCTATCTTAACCGCTGCCTATTTAATAAATCGGATGCCTACTAGAATCTTGATTTTCGCACACCTATTGATGTTTTGCAGGGATCATCGACTTTTTTCTACTCCAAAAATTTTTGGTTGTGTTTGTTATGCCCGCAACACCGCCTCTAAGAGTAAGCTGGAACCCCGTGGTCTCCGCTGCATTTTTCTTGGGTATTCAGCTACTCAAAAGGGTTATAAGTGTTATCATCCTCCTTCTAGGCGCACCGTTATATCTATGGATGTGGTTTTTCACGAGTCTAATTCCTATTATTCAGCTCCACCTCTCCAGGGGGAGTTGTCGCGACCTAAAAAATCGGTTTCCCATTTTTAAGTTAATGGATTACCATGTTAATTTAATTGAATTAACTAGCATAGCTCGAACTCTCCCGAGTTCTACCAAATCGTGACTTAGGTTCAATTTCATCAAAAGAAGGATTTATCTTGGAGTTCGCCACTAATCATTTTGGGTAGGTTGATTAGACACCTAAATAAAGCATCGGAGAAATACTTTATTCCTACGAACCAGAGATTAATGAGTTCGGGGATTGATTACGCTAATTTTTCAATTAACGCCCTTTCGGTACCAATTTCATGAAAATGTTCAATTTGGCAATTTTGATGAATTTTCACTTGAGGTTCAAAGGTGCAATTCTTTTTTGGGTTTTCTTTTTATGAATTTTTTTAGATTTTCGATGTATTATATAAAAAAAAATCATCCAAAGCAAACAAGATGTGAAGAGAGGGCAGGTAAAGTAAAACTACCCTAAGGACGGTGAAAATAAAACCCGCACTCGTCGGACAAATAATTACAGACCAATTAAATAAACCCGAGACATGATCGGGAATACAACAAAAATGGACCGGAATGGACATCGATCAAACACCCGTCGCCAAACTTCGTGGGTCGGGAGTACAACAAAACGGACCGGAATGGACATCGGTCATCCTCCAGTCTTCAAAGCATCGGCCAAAGCCAAATGAAAATAATGAACTATCTAATCACATTGTCGCGACCCTCCCGAGATTTTCCGGAATCCCGGGGAGCTAATGGATTGCCAGGCCCATTTGGGTATCTGGGCTTGGCTCGGGCCCTCCCAGGCCCATACCAAATCGCGTCAGGAAATTTCAAATCGAGATCGACCTTGGTGTGGTCAGGTGACATGTGAATAGTGTGCATGCCAACGGAGTCGCCACCAGTCATGTATTGGAGGGTATGACTGGAAACCTATCGAACGATCGGGAGATATCGTTCGATCCTAAGAAAACCAGAGATCTAGATTCGGGGACTTTGTTACGTCGATATTGCTATCGACGCCCTTTCGGTACCTAAGTTGAGTGATTCCTAATCTAAGGAGTTCATGCAGGCGAGACTGGGTAAGGTAGGCTTTAAAGGTCCAATAGGTTCATGCAAATGGGAGTAATCTATCCTATCAATCACAAGCATTGAAATAAATGCGCAACCAGGGAAATTACGTCGAAATCAGTCAATACAAATAAAAGGGAGTCTTAAAAGTCTAGGAAAGCGCGTCAATTTAGTTCTAGGATGGTTCGGGGTGATTTGGAATGGTTCGGGTCAGATTGACCAGAGGGGCAAAATGGTCATTTTGGAAAGCTCGGGAATTCAAAAATGTGAAATTAGGTCAAACCAGTTGAATGTGTTTTTCCCTAACTTTCACGATTTTTAGGAATTTCTCTGATTTTTTCTGAATTTTTTTTGTAATTTTTCTGGAATTTTTTAGACTTTCTAAGAATTTTCCTATTTTTTGAAATGTTTTCTATATTTTCTAGAATTTTTATTTTTATTTTTTATTTTTCCAAACACTTTTTATATGTTCTAACAATTTTTCCAAAATTTTTTAGGTTTCTACGAATTTTTATAATTTTTCTATTGATTTTTATTTATTTATTTTACTTTTTATTTATTTTCCTATACCGAATTTTTTTAAATTTTACAAGCTTTTCAGAATTTTTTATTTTTTTATATATTTTTTTTCTATTTTTGTATTATTTTTCCCACTTTTTATTTTTTTCCTATTTCCCACTATTCCTAATTTTATAATTTTTTTATGATTTTTCTAATTTTTTTTTATGATTTTTCCTGATTTTTTGATTTTTTTTATTATTTTTTGTCATTATTTATTTTCATTTAATTCTACGGACCGGGTCGGGTCGACCGGCCCGATAACCCGGACCGAAATCCAAACCCTAAACCTAAAACGACGTAGTTTTAATGTTTTATTGATTTTCTGTTTTAGATTTTTATTTGATTTTCTGAATTCTTTTTTTTTTTTACCATTTAATATTATTTTTTTTTATACGGACCGGCGCGAATAGACCCGGCCCACTACGCAGGCCCACTATTCTAGCCCGACGCAAAAACGACGTAGTATGGGTCTTTTTTTGAATTTTTGAGATTTTTTTTATTTTTTCGAATTTTTTATTATTTTTGCGGACCGGGTCGGGTTGACCCGGCCCGAGCCTTGCGGGCGCCCGGCCCGAACCAATTGGGTCTAAACCAGCCTAAAATGACGTAGTTTTGACCTTTTTTTCCATTGAAATTTTGAATTTTTGAATTTTCGAATTTTTTATTCTATTTTCTAGTTTCCCTCCCATATTTTAATCTAAAGGCCACGGAGGTGACACGTGGCAAATCCTTGGCCACCAGATCAGAAATTTTTTATTTTCGAAAAATGATTTTTTATTATTTTATTATTTTTTATTATGAAAATTATTTTTTTTTTTTGAAAAAGGGGCGGCTGACGCGGCATGCCACGTGGCAGCCACATCAGCGCCACCTCGTCCGTTGACCGGTCAACGGAGTTGACTGGTCAACGTGCAAGAGGTTGAAGAAGACCACCGACGGCCGAGAACTTCTCGGCGACATCCAACGTGAGATCTTCTCCGATTTG
The DNA here is from genome assembly GCA_019149425.1 of Psidium friedrichsthalianum. Lineage (NCBI taxonomy): Eukaryota > Viridiplantae > Streptophyta > Magnoliopsida > Myrtales > Myrtaceae > Psidium > Psidium friedrichsthalianum. The sequence goes on from JAGVVM010016514.1 coordinate 10,192, forward strand.
GGCGATCTTGGTGTCGTTGGGAATCGTCTCGACGCAAGCTATAACATATCCAAAATCTAGCTAGATCTAACGGCGGGATTGAGACTTATGGAGCTCGAAGGTTCGGCCAAGGTAGAATCCGATCTCACGCTTTGCACTATATCGATCAAACTGAGCACACCGCAAGCATGTATGGAGTTCATAGGCACATACCTCATGTCCCGATCGCTCCAATCGACGTTGAAAACGAGTTCGCGAGCCCGAGGTTGGTTCGGTGGGGTTCGACGTCGGCCCTACCGAAAGCTTGAAAATGGCACGTACGTTTTTTCGCGACGAATGGTGATTTGGTGAGTTCTTGACCTTCGTTGAGTCTCTACGAAGCTTAAGCTCGTCCGCAAGGCTCGGTTCACTCTAGATTGCTATGATCGAAGATCCGAAGCATTTCCTTCCACCTTCATCCATGGCCCCCCTCAGCTCTCCTCCTCCCTTTCTTTTATCTCTCCGTGTATTCTCCTCTCTCTGTATCCCCCTTATCTCTCAGTTTGTTGCAACTGAAAAATCATGAAATCCTCCCCCAAAAAAAATCTCTCCCTAATCTGTTTATGGCGTTGGAAGATTTATGTGGTTTCTCTCCCTTTTGTTCTCACTGGTACGTGCAAGGAGAATGTGAATTTGTGGGCTTTGGTTTGACCAAGTCAACTCGTTGACTTGTCAACATTTTTTTATTAATATTTTTCTATTTCAACAATAATTTGAGCCCTTTTGCAATTTTAAGCTCAAAATCGAACTTTTGACTAAATGTGATTTCGGAAAATAGAGAGGGATGTCCGACTCTAAAATATAAAAAAGGAAAATTACAAAGCTAAAATGGATTTTTATAATTTTTTTTTTCAAATAATCCGAAAATGCGATAACAAAGTAAACCCCGTTTTCAGATTAAATTTTTCAAAATTTATTTTTCCAAAATGAAGAGAAAATTAAATAAAAATATTGACTATTTTTTTGGTAATTTTCTAACTTCAATGCTATTTTTTTTTATTAATTTTCTATATTTTCCTAATTTCTGAAAAATATTAAAAATGCCAAAATAAGAAAATATTTTTTGCTCAAAATTAGTTCTCTAGGCCATGCCAAGGTCTCCAAAGTTGATTTTTCAATTTTCTGAGTTTTTTATGGATTTTTCTAAAAAATTTTAAAATAAAATTGGCCAAAAATCAAGTGTCACAGCTGGCCTCCTCTTTGAGAGTGGTCTCGTGAGAGATTGCTCTCAAAGATAAATTGACACTTGATATCTACCGACTCTACTGGAAAATTAAAGTCGTGACATCCAACTCTAGTTTCCTCCTTGAAAGCTTAAGTCCAAATTCATGGTATTCACTTTGATGGGGGAGAGAGAGGAAAATGCAGAGTTGAGGGAGTTACCTGAGACTTACCTGTTTGCCCCGTGGCTATCGTTGACTGCTCAGTTAAAAATGGAATGGATACCTAAGGATTCGCTCACAGAAACACTTGGTGGTTGAACTCGGACCCGTATGGTAGGTCATCTCGTGGCAGATTCCTGTAGGGAGAACTTTGTAAAGAAAGGTAATATTTTCCCGAGGCTACCGCTGCTATCCGTTCCGGAGGGTGAAAGCTCCGAGGCTACTAACTGACGCACGCTCGCGGGAAAAGCGGTCACCGTATCTCTAAGCGGCGAGTCGCGCAGCACTCTCGGCCCCGATTCGAACTGCGCTTCGAGATACCTTGAAGGTATACCCTATCATGGAGGTTTTTGGGGAAAACTAAATCTTTTCCGAGGCTATTGGCTGCTATCCATTCGGAGGGTGAAAGCTCCGAGGCTACTAACCAACGCACACTCGCGGAAAAGGTGGTCACCGTACCTCTAAGCGGCGAGTCGCGAGCGCTTTGGGCTCCGATTACTGGGCTTCGCTATACCTTAAAGGTGTATCCCTATCATTGAGGGTTTTGAGGGGAATTATATCTTTTTCCGAGGCTATCGGCTGCAATCCATTCCGGAGGGTGAATGCTCCGCGGCTACTAACCAACGCACACTCACGGGAAAAGGCGGTCACGTACCTTCTAAGCGGCGAGTCGCAAGCGCTCCGGCTCCGACTCGAACTGGGCTTCGAGATACCTTAATGGTGTATCCCTATCATCGAGGGTTTTGGGGGGAAATTAAATCTTTTCCGGGGCTGTCGGCTGCAATCCATTCCGGAGGGTGAAAGCTCCGAGGCTACTAACCAACGCACACTCCGCGGAAAGGCGGTCACCGTATCTCTAAGCGGCGAGTCGCGAGCGCTTTGGGCTCCGACTCGAACTGGGCTTCGAGATACCTTGGAGGCGTATCCCTATCATGGAGGATTTATGGAGGAAATTAAATCTTCTGAAGCTGAAGGTTGGCGATCCAGTCCGGAGGATGACAGCTCCGCGGCTACTAACCTGTGAACACTTACAGAAGATTTATCCAGTCATCATGCTTTTTGAGTCGTGAACTGTTCAGCTCCGAACTCGAATTAGACGCCTCTTTGTGATTCTTTTTTAAAAGGAGACCGTGACGACGCTTTCGCGGATCAGAAGGGTGTTTAGACTCGAAAAAGACTCCGAACGTGGAAATCTTATTTTGTGACATTATTATGAGATTGAGGAAACCGAGATCATGTGGAGAATTTTGATCTGAATTATCTTACCAAAGAGGGTGCCATTCTGGGGTCTGGG
>JAGVVM010016516.1:0-10560 GCA_019149425.1 Psidium friedrichsthalianum
CCCTCGCGGCGGCGGGAATTTTGACAAAGGGCACATGAACTTGGTGACACCGTCTCCGGTCGATCCGAGCAGGGATTTTCTGGATCAATTGCTACTTCGCGTTCGACAATGATGTGCCTTACGGAGGCTACAAGATGAGTGGCTTTGGCAGGGACATGGGCTTGGAAGCGCTGCACAGGTATCTCCATGTTAACTCTCTCTGGCTCTGGCGATTTGAAGGGAAATATTTTGGGTGGCTGCTGGAATTTGATGTGCTTGAGATAATTTAGTTCAATAAAGTTGATCACGACTCTTATCTGTCAATGTCCCATGTTCAATTCCATGCACCTCACATTTCCATGTGCCTTTCCTTTCAAGTCATGTATTTCAATTCCGCGTCATTTTGATTCCGACGCATTTTACTACGAATGCACTTAGATTTCGTAGAATTCGGCGAATCCATTGAAGTCGCGCTTGAATTCAAAACGCGGAACCGATGAGCAAACAATACGGCTTAGAAGGGGATTGAATAGATGTGATGATTGTTAAAAAAGTTTGTGAAATCTAAGTCAACAACACTAGAAGCAGATTATGATCAATATGCACGGAGGAGGATGTTGGTGACAGATATTATGTGATGGCAGGGCTATTGAGCGTTGTTAACAACAATGAACTAAAGAAGTAAATCAGACGACAATTATAATGATTTGATTTTTTTCCAAGCCCAGGTTCACTCTCTAATTAACGGCCTCAATTTGAGTTGGATTTCGCTAGTAATTTTCATAACAAGTTAGATCGGCAATCGACAATTGTTGCTCCTATCAATCCATAAATCACGCTATCGGGATATAACCATTGCTCTATATTCGTACGCTCCGGCGGTACGAATATAAGAGTTCGAATCATGATTGCCACGTGGCGGAGATTGGTCTGGTGATTCCTCGTTGACACGAAAAATCACCAACATAAACAAGATTGATGTCCTTGTCTCGAGCATCTCGAGTTTTATTCTGCTTAATCCATGGGACCCAAAAAAATAAATAAAAAGGATTTATGACCGTTCGGTTTAATCCGTCCGATACGGGCCGGTCGGTTCGGATTTTTGAGCGCCCTGCCGATGTGGACAGCTGGAGGCGACAACCCTCAAAAAATCGAGAGGACTAAAAGTTGGCGCGCTCGAAGTTCCAGCCATTGCCTCTCTTCTTCTTCCGCTTCTTCTTCCTCCTCCATTTCTGCACCTAAAAACCTCGGCAATGCAGCGTCAGAAGTCCATCCTCTCCTTCCTCAGACCCTCGTCGGAGAGCCAGAGCTCCGGGCTCCCGTCGACCCAGCCTCCGGCGAGCCACCACCAGCAGAACGCCGCCCTCCCGGGCAAATGCGCGGTCGGCTTGTCCACGGAAGTACGAGGTACCGACACTCCGCCGGAGAAGGTCCCGAGCCAGATTCTCCGGTCCGGCGACGAGGACGGCGGTCCCTCTCTGTTCTCCAGCATCATGCGCAAGTTTGTTAGGGTCGACGGTGGAGAGAAGACGAACGATCGGTACGTTTTCCCTATCCATAGGAGAAATGCCGGGGATTTTTGCTTGCTAATTTTTGGATGCCTTTTCTATGTCGTTTGATGTTTCTGTTTTGATTTTTTGCTTCTATTTTCCCTTTAATTTAGCGAGCACTTTTGCTTGAAGCTGGTTTCTGTTTGAATTAAGCTCGAGGAAAAGCGTGGAGATGAGTATGAATAATATGCATACTCTTCTACCCCCTCCCCCCAAGTGTTGTGTTCTGGCGAGAAAGCCACGTTGATAGAACTCAGCTAGATGCTGGTTTGATCTTGTCAAATTTGCTTTTAGTATTAGCCTATGTTCAAGCTGTGTCATTGTGAAGCTACGGTCTTTCAATAAGCTTTTTATTTTAGGTTTATAAACCTGATACCTGCTTTAGCAATGATTTAGGTTGAAATTCTTGTCATGTGCTGGTTCCTTCACTCCTTTGACAAGCCACATGATGTCAGAACCCATATGCTTGTATCGCATTCCAGGAGAGGTGTTGAGTCTGTATAAAACTTTGTTAGAAATGATCAAACACAAACAAACACGAAACTTCCATGACTTTTCCCCTGTGCCCACACGTGTGTGTGGATAAGGGCTACTTTAATTGTCTCATCGGTTGTATTGATATTGATCGTGTGCATTGTGATGCTTCTAGTCCATGAACTGTCATGCATATATGCTTACCTGTTTTTCCCTAATTAGCTTCCCTTTCTCTATTGGGCTACTTAAAACTACTTCATGTGTTTTGCAGGAACAATTCACCTCCATTTGATAAAGTCAATGACCTCGGCAATCATCCTAGAATGGACAATGATTTCAAGTTCAACAAGAAGGTTGATCAAGAATGTTTCATGGAAATTGAAAGTGATAGTGACATTCTTGGTCCCGAAACCCCAGGTGTTAGACCACTTGTGCCTCGATTTAAGCGAGTTCAAGAGGAAACTCCTAAATAGAGGCTAACATGACTCATCCACTTTCAATCCTGGGAAAAAGTCGAAAATTCTCCATGACTCTATTTGCACCTCAAATAAAAATGAGAAAGACACACAGGATCCTACAAGCAAATTTGAGTGGCTTGATCCTTCTCGAATAAGGGATGCTAATAGAAGAAGACCTGATGATCCTCTCTATGACAAGCGGACGCTTTGCATACCTCCTGAGGCTTTGAGCAAGATGTCAGCTACTCAGAAACAATATTGGAGTGTTAAATGTCAATATATGGATGTTGTGCTTTTCTTTAAGTGGTTAGTTTCTTCTGCTTCACATACTATATTATTTAGATCATACTGCAGATTTCCATTTCACTGCAAATTGATAATAAAAGGGGTGGTTGATATTATTTTGGTGCATTAGTTGCATGACAGGCAAGACATCTGTTCCACGTAGGAAAAGTTATTTGTACTTTCCAATCTCTATGATGCTTCAAGTTCTGCCCAAGTTTTTGACATTGTCTTGGGTCACTAAATCATCCCTGTGCTACTGGATCAGAATTCACCCTCTGATTCTAGTAATGGCTTAGCATATTTCTTTGATCTCATATATCTAAAAGGTATTGAATGCTTTCGATGCAGGGAAAGTTTTATGAGCTGTATGAACTGGATGCAGATGTTGGTCACAAAGAGCTTGACTGAAGATTACATTAAGTGGTGTTGGAAAATGTCGGCAGGTATTCGGGAAGAATCTTTTAACTCATTTAAGATTTAGCTGATTAGAAGTGGGCAATTTACTCAAGATAGTAGTGAACTAAATTTGATATATTCATTCTCTCGACCCTGCTAACAAGGTTGGAATCTCCGAGAGTGGAATTGACGATGCCGTCAGAAACTGGTTGCTCGTGGGTAAGGAAATGACCGACTTACTGCAAAAATTATGAATGCCCCAATTTACTTTCCGATAAAAAATTAGGAGTTTGTGTTATTAGTGAGTTTTTCTGCATATGACATAGTCACCGTGGTGATAAATTCTAGAAGTCATTTTATGTATAATGGACTATTCTTTTTAGGGGAACACTTCATCTGTTGCTGTGTTGTATGTCCCCTTTTCCGCATCAATGTATATTAGGTTTGCCGTGTCTGTTTTTGAAGCTATAAAGTTGGACGAATGGAGCAAGCAGAGACATCTGCACAAGCAAAAGCCAGAGGTCCAAATTCTGTAAGTGTCCCGTTTCTCTTCTTTGCTTATGTTTTCCAATACATGGTTGTAACATGGCCTTATGTGCGCTACTTGAGGATCATGAACTGATGGGACATATTGAAGGTCAGGAAGAATTTGTTGTATATTGTCCTTTTTTAACCCTAGATTGGTTGCGATACTGCACTCTCCTTCACTGTATGTTCGATAAAGTGGCTTAAGCATATGGGTTGGAGAATCCCATGGTCTTGTCTGTCCTATCTCCGTTTGCAATTTAATATGTGCTTCTTCATTTGGCTTTCATGTGAGAAGTGCGTCATAAACTATCGCATCTACATATTCTACCTAGCACTTTAAGTTATTTAGTTGTGATAGAATATTTATATTAAACCACACCTTCATCTAACAGCTTAAGCTTTTAGAACAGAAAATCTCACACGTTGGACTTTTGACGATATTAAAGTTTATTTGAGAAGCGACATGGACCTGAACTTTCTTATGTTGCTCAACTCTTTATTCCATACTTTTTCTACTTTTTCGCATTTTGCTATTAATTGGAGAGAAGCTTTCACTGAGTTGAGCACTTGAAGAAGCATGATATGCGAATTACTGGAATGCAAGTCAGATTGAAGACACCAGGGCAAGAATATGTGATGATTGCGAATAACTTGTTGCCTCACTGGATGTTCTGCGCAGATGAATTAGAACTACTGGTGTAGAAGAGCGAGATGTAAAATCATCTAATGGATGCTCAGAGTGAAGTGACTGGTTCACGTGGATGGTGCATTGATCTATTGTTGTTGTGCCCTTCTTAGTAATTTCTATGAGTTACTTACCACCTATTTGCCTACTACACCAGCCTGAGTGTGTATTTTTCTTCCACATTCTCTTCTTGTCACGATGTGATGTCAAACTCCATGAAGTATTTTCTATCTTTTATTTGGTGCAAGGAGGTTTGAATTCGTTGTACTGTACTTCCTTTTACTTCAAGTGCTCACCTTAGTATTTTACTGGATCACATGGATTAGGTAATTTCAAGAAAATTGGTTCATGTTATTACTCCATCAACCTCAGTGGATAGCAACATTGGCCCTGATGCTGTTCATCTTCTTGCAATAAAAGAGGTTAGTAATTGCTTGATGTGAAAATTTTCACTCTTATGTGGATGTATATGTGTTATCTTGTCTTGCTTTTGCTTGTTGCTTATTTAGCTTATTCCTTTGTTGGTAGCGGATATGCCCATGATATGTTTCATTTGCACGCCTTTATTACTAGATGATATAAGCACTTCATAGTGCCATCAGTGAAAACTGAAGCATAGGGGCAGACTTTGCTTTACTCTTTATCTGATAATGTATGAATTGGGCATGAAGTCAACCTTTACTAATCGGAATGCATTTTGTGTGGATCAATAACTTTCATCCCTGGGAACAAAGTGAAGATGAGGTTCGTTATCAACAAAATGAGGCCAAAGGTCCCCATTGGATAATGAGATTTATTCTGATATGGAATAAAGAAGCTTTTAGATAATTTGTCATTCCAAAAAAAATAGAAAGGGAAGATAAAAAAAGGAATTGATTAGGGTTTTTCTATTTTATTTATTGAAAAAAAAATTCCAAAAAGAAAAAAAAAAAAAAAATAAACGAGAAACATTCAAGGGGATTTCATCTTTTCCCGTCTACTCTTCTTGACAAATTATCTAAAAGCTTCTTTATTCCATATCAGAATAAATCTCATTATCCAATGGGGACCTTTGCCTCATTTTGTTGATAACGAACCTCATCTTCACTTTGTTCCCAGGGATGAAAGTTATTGATCCACACAAAATGCATTCCGATTAGTAAAGGTTGACTTCATGCCCAATTCATACATTATCAGATAAAGAGTAAAAGCAAAAGTCTGCCCCTATGCTTCAGTTTTCACTGATGGCACTATGAAGTGCTTATATCATCTAGTAATAAAGGCGTGCAAATGAAACATATCATGGGCATATCCGCTACCAACAAAGGAATAAGCTAAATAAGCAACAAGCAAAAGCAAGACAAGATAACACACTATACATCAACATAAGTTGAAATTTTCACATCAAGCAATTACTAACCTCTTTTATTGCAAGAAGATGAACAGCATCAGGGCCAATGTTGCTATCCACTGAGGTTGATGGAGTAATAACATGAACCAATTTTCTGAAATTACCTAATCCATGTGATCCAGTAAAATACTAAGGTGAGCACTTGAAGTAAAAGGAAGTACAGTACAACGAATTCAAACCTCCTTGCACCAAAATAAAAGATAGAAAATACTTCATGGAGTTGACATCACATCGTGACAAGAAGAGAATGTGGAAGAAAAATACACACTCAGGCTGGTGTAGTAGGCAAATAGGTGGTAAGTAACTCATAGAAATTACTAAGAAGGGCACAACAACAATAGATCAATGCACCATCCACGTGAACCAGTCACTTCACTCTGAGCATCCATTAGATGATTTTACATCTCGCTCTTCTACACCAGTAGTTCTAATTCATCTGCGCAGAACATCCAGTGAAGGCAACAAGTTATTCGCAATCATCACATATTCTTGCCCTGGTGTCTTCAATCTGACTTGCATTCCAGTAATTCGCATATCATGCTTCTTCAAGTGCTCAACTCAGTGAAAGCTTCTCTCCAATTAATAGCAAAATGCGAAAAAGTAGAAAAAGTATGGAATAAAGAGTTGAGCAACATAAGAAAGTTCAGGTCCATGTCGCTTCTCAAATAAACTTAATATCGTCAAAAGTCCAACGTGTGAGATTTTCTGTTCTAAAAGCTTAAGTGTTAGATGAAGGTGTGGTTTAATATAAATATTCTATCACAACTAAATAACTTAAAGTGCTAGGTAGAATATGTAGATGCGATAGTTTATGACCACTTCTCACATGAAAGCCAAATGAAGAAGCACATATTAAATTGGCAAACGGAGATAGGACAGACAAGAACCATGGGATTCTCCAACCCATATGCTTAAGCCACTTTATCGAACATACAGTGAAGGAGAGTGCAGTATCGCAACCAATCTAGGGTTAAAAAAGGACAATATACAACAAATTCTTCCTGACCTTCAATATGTCCCATCAGTTCATGATCCTCAAGTAGCGCACATAAGGCCATGTTACAGACCATGTATTGGAAAACATAAGCAAAGAAGAGAAACGGGACACTTACAGAATTTGGACCTCTGGCTTTTGCTTGTGCAGATGTCTCTGCTTGCTCCATTCGTCCAACTTATAGCTTCAAAAACAGACACGGCAAACCTAATATACATTGATGCGGGAAAAAGGGGACATACAACACAGCAACAGATGAAGTGTTCCCCTAAAAAGAATAGTCCATTATAACATAAAATGACTTCTAGAATTTATCACCACGGTGACTATGTCATATGCAGAAAAACTCACTAATAACACAAACTCCTAATTTTTTATCGGAAAGTAAAATTGGGGCATCATAATTTTTGCAGTAAGTCGGTCATTTCCTTACCCACGAGCAACCAGTTTCTGAACGGCATCGTCAATTCACTCTCGGAGATTCCAACCTTGTTAGCAGGGTCGAGAGAATGAATATATCAAATTTAGTTCACTACTATCTTGAGTAAATTGCCCACTTCTAATCAGCTAAATCTTAAATGAGTTAAAAGATTCTTCCCGAATACCTGCCGACATTTTCCAACACCACTTAATGTAATCTTCAGTCAAGCTCTTTGTGACCAACATCTGCATCCAGTTCATACAGCTCATAAAACTTTCCCTGCATCGAAAAGCATTCAATACCTTTTAGATATATGAGATCAAAGAAATATGCTAAGCCATTACTAGAATCAGAGGGTGAATTCTGATCCAGTAGCACAGGATGATTTAGTGACCCAGACAATGTCAAAAACTTGGGCAGAACTTGAAGCATCATAGAGATTGGAAAGTACAAATAACTTTTCCTACGTGGAACAGATGTCTTGCCTGTCATGCAACTAATGCACCAAATAATATCAACCACCCCTTTTATTATCAATTTGCAGTGAAATGGAAATCTGCAGTATGATCTAAATAATATAGTATGTGAAGCAGAAGAAACTAACCACTTTAAAGAAAAGCACAACATCCATATATTGACATTTAACACTCCAATATTGTTTCTGAGTAGCTGACATCTTGCTCAAAGCCTCAGGAGGTATGCAAAGCGTCCGCTTGTCATAGAGAGGATCATCAGGTCTTCTTCTATTAGCATCCCTTATTCGAGAAGGATCAAGCCACTCAAATTTGCTTGTAGGATCCTGTGTGTCTTTCTCATTTTTATTTGAGGTGCAAATAGAGTCATGGAGAATTTTCGACTTTTTCCCAGGATTGAAAGTGGATGAGTCATGTTTAGCCTCTAATTTAGGAGTTTCCTCTTGAAACTCGCTTAAATCGAGGCACAAGTGGTCTAACACCTGGGGTTTCGGGACCAAGAATGTCACTCATCACTTTCAATTTCCATGAAACATTCTTGATCAACCTTCTTGTTGAACTTGAAATCATTGTCCATTCTAGGATGATTGCCGAGGTCATTGACTTTATCAAATGGAGGTGAATTGTTCCTGCAAAACACATGAAAGTAAGTTTTAAGTAGCCCAATAGAGAAAGGGAAGCTAATTAGGGAAAAAACAGGTAAGCATATATGCATGACAGTTCATGGACATAGAAGCATCACAATGCACACGATCAATATCAATACAACCGATGAGAACAAATTAAAGTAGCCCTTATCCACACACACGTGTGGGCACAGGGGAAAAGTTCATGGAAGTTTCGTGTTTGTTTGTGTTTGATCATTTCTAACAAGAGTTTTATACAGACTCAACACCTCTCCTGGAATGCGATACAAGCATATGGGTTCTGACATCATGTGGCATTGTCAAAGGGAAGTGAAGGAACCAGCACATGACAAGAATTTCAACCTAAATCATTGCTAAAGCAGGTATCAGGTTATAAACCTAAAATAAAAAGCTTATTGAAAGACCGTAGCTTCACAATGACACAGCTTGAACATAGGCTAATACTAAAAGCAAATTTTGACAAGATCAAACCAGCATCTAGCTGAGTTCTATCAACGTGGCTTTCTCGCCAGAACACAACACTTGGGGGGGAGGGGGTAGAAGAAGTAATGCATATTATTCATACTCATCTCCACGCTTTTCCTCGAGCTTAATTCAAACAGAAAACCAGCTTCAAGCAAAAGTGCTCGCTAAATTAAAGGGAAAATAGAAGCAAAAAATCAAAACAGAAACATCAAACGACATAGAAAAGGCATCCAAAAATTAGCAAGCAAAAAATCCCCGGCATTTCTCCTATGGATAGGAAAAACGTACCGATCGTTCGTCTTCTCTCCACCGTCGACCTAACAAACTTGCGCATGATGCTGGAGAACAGAGAGGGACCGCCGTCCTCGTCGCCGGACCGGAGAATCTGGCTCGGGACCTTCTCCGGCGGAGTGTCGGTACCTCGTACTTCCGTGGACAAGCCGACCGCGCATTTGCCCGGGAGGGCGGCGTTCTGCTGGTGGTGGCTCGCCGGAGGCTGGGTCGACGGGAGCCCGGAGCTCTGGCTCTCCGACGAGGGTCTGAGGAAGGAGAGGATGGACTTCTGACGCTGCATTGCCGAGGTTTTTAGGTGCAGAAATGGAGGAGGAAGAAGAAGCGGAAGAAGAGAGAGCAATGGCTGGAACTTCGAGCGCGCCAACTTTTAGTCCTCTCGATTTTTTGAGGGTGCGCCTCCAGCTGTCCAGCATCGGCAGGGCGCTCAAAAATCCGAACCGACCGGCCCGTATCGGACCGGATTAAACCGAACCGGTACATAAATCCTTTTTATTTATTTTTTTGGGTCCCATGGATTAAGCAGAATAAAACTCGAGATGCTCGAGACAAGGACATCAATCTTGTTTATTTGGTGATTTCGTGTCAACGAGGAATCACCAGACCAATCTCCGCCACGTGGCAATCATGATTCGAACTCTTATATTCGTACCGCCGGAGCGTACGAATATAAGAGCAATGGTTATATCCCGATAGCGTGATTTATGGATTGATAGGAGAACAATTGTCGATTGCCGATCTAACTTGTTATGAAAATTACTAGCGAAATCCAACTCAAATTGAGGCCGTTAATTAGAGAGTGAAACCTGGGCTTGGAAAAAAAATCAAATCATTATAATTGTCGTTCTGATTTACTTCTTTAGTTCATTGTTGTTAACAACGGCTCAATAGCCCTGCCATCACATAATATCTGTCACCAACATCCTCCTCCGTGCATATTGATCATAATCTGCTTCTAGTGTTGTTGACTTAGATTTCACAAAACTTTTTTAACAATCATCACATCTATTCAATCCCCTCTAAGCCGTATTGTTTGCTCATCGGTTCCGCGTTTTGAATTCAAGCGCGACTTCAAAATGGATTCGCCGAATTCTACGAAAATCTAAGTGCAATTCGTAGTAAAATGCGTCGGAATCAAAATGACGCGGAATTGAAAATACATGACTTGAAAGGAAAGGCACATGGAAATGTGAGGTGCATGGAATTGAACATGGGACATTGACAGATAAGAGTCGTGATCAACTTTATTGAACTAAATTATCTCAAGCACATCAAATTCCAGCAGCCACCCAAAATATATTTCCTTCAAATCGCCAGAGCCAGAGAGAGTTAACATGGAGATACCTGTGCAGCGCTTCCAAGCCCATGTCCCTGCCAAAGCCACTCATCTTGTAGCCTCCGTAAGGCACATCATTGTCGGAACGCGAAGTAGCAATTGATCCAGAAAATCCCTGCTCGGATCGACCGGAGACGGTGTTCACCAAGTTCATGTCCTTTGTCACAAAATTCCCGCCGCCGCGTGAA
>JAGVVM010016520.1:0-14966 GCA_019149425.1 Psidium friedrichsthalianum
CGTGCTTTGCCGATTATACCTATCTATATGATCTTATTGGGTTTAATTCTGTTGCAGAACACGTCTGATTGCCACTTTAGGATTCCAGCTATTCGCGATCAGTTTCTGATCTTTGTGCTCTTCTGGTTGCAGGTCTTGCATGGATTTGGATGAGATCAGGCCTTGTTGTCGGAATGAGACTTGGGAGCTTGTTCCTCTTCCCACTGGTAAGCAAGCTATTGGTTGTAAATGGGTTTATAGTGTCAAGGTTAATCCAGATGGCTCGCTTGATCGACAGAGTATTCCATTTTTCTTAAGAGTCCTTTCAAAGAAGACACAGAGTTTTCGATGCATACATAGGAAGCCGTGTGCAATGAAAAATGCAAGCACAGTTTGGGAAGGGATTTTTGTTACTTATTTGAACAAAGAAATTAAATACTCCATTTGACTAGTTCCGGGTTTGAGTCTTGGGCCACCCATTCTATATGCCATGCTCTCGCTGTTGCAAACATAGTTGAGAAGTGAGTTCTGGGTCTGTTGAGCTGCTCGTTGCTTTACTAATATGCATCAATTTGTCAACACTCATTAGTGCACAAAAACATTTGACATGTGTAGAGTGTCTTCATGCCGTGCTGAAGTCTTCCTAATATAAGAAGACTAATCTTAGCTTGTGCTTTTTTGGATATGCTTTGACATGCTTTTCTGGTTGAATTTTTCGAAGAAGACAATATATGTCTCATCTTGTGGAAAATTCATCTCAAGTGTCTACGATTTTGGTCTACTTGGGTTCTGCTGTAAGTTGGAACATGCCCATGGTTCCCATGTTGTTTTCCTCAGTTGGCGTAGCTAGATAAGCTGTTCTTGTTTTCTTATGCCTGTGTTTTGGACGAAGGGAAAATTTGGCTTCCAAATTGATCAGCATGTTTGCCAGATTGGTTTTGGGTTGTGCCCTAGAGATGTGGTTTTATGGTCTGTCTTTTCTCTTCTGCTCTAATTTTTGTACCAAGAAAACCTTGGGTTGCTTCTTTGGACAATTTAAGCATAATTGTCATGGCTGACATTACAGCAAGATCTAAATATGAACTCTGCATTGTGCTAAAAAGGAGATGGCTATTGCTATAGGTATCAAACGACTTGTCATTGTTGAGGCTGGCAGCAAGTGCGTGGAAGGTATTGTTACACTTGGTGATGTTTTCAAGTTTTTACTTGGTTAATTAAAAGTGACGAGCGGAATTATCCGGAAAAGGATTTGTTCCAACCATCCAGAATTCACAGTGTCTAGACTCCAACGGTTGGCCATTCTTCACGATGAGACTTACCACGGCTGACTCGATCAAACTACTCTTCTTCAATCCTTAAAATTGGATCAGCCTCTTGCTAGCTTGGCTTTTTCAAATTATTTTAGGCTTAAGATGATGGCCTTTAGAAATTGGAGAATTCATCTCTCTCTCTCTCTCTCTCTCTCTAGATTTGTGGTAATTCCTCCCTCCCATGGCGTTTTCTGTCTCCAATGTTCTGATTATTTATGTGGTTGTATATGTTTTGGGAGCATTGGGGCATGTAATAGTCAGGAAAGAGAAGGAAAAAAAGAACGAAAAGCAAATCATATGGAGAGGGACATTGAATTATTAGTCATTGTGTATTTGTGCATACTTTTGATGTCACAGTGGGTTCTAGGTTTGTGAATATTTTTGTCACAGTTGAATAATGATGCGGAGAGTATTAGCGATGCGTTTTTGGATCGGTTGGATAGACAAATCCCAGCGGAAGTTGAAGAATTGATGACTTTGCAGCTCAAACAATTTTCCTTATTTTATTTTATTTCAGCAATTTTATCGCTTGGTGGCGTTTTTGTAATTTCGTGGTTATTTTTAGAGACCTAATAGGGCTAGGGTTACACCTTATATAAAAGGTGTTTTATGATGTTTTAGGAGACAGAATATTTTGATATCAAATTTTGAAGATTGTTATTAAGTTTCTGCGACTTTTTTCGCTTCTCTACGCGTTTACGCTGCGTCAGGTGGTATCAGAGCCTATGGCGACTGGCGGAAAAGGCGGTGGTCTTCGTGACGATGATCAGGAGACTGGAGCCCCGATCCTTGGGGACGATGCCTTGCAACGTTTGGAGCAGCGTTTGATGGAACGTCTAGATCAACGAATTGATCACAGGCTTCATCGCATCGAAGAACGATTTGGTGAATTGGTGGATCGATTCGAAGCTCTCGGCGTTGATGTGAACCGGAATAGACAGCATGGCAGAAGGCCAGGGGCATATATTGCTCATGGTGACCCTGTCGTTAGACCTGTTCCTGTCCGCAGGCAGAATATCCTTTATTTTCAGGGAGTTCGGAAGAAGAGGAAGACGAATCTACTGAAGAAAAGGAACATGCGGGTTATGGAGACAGGCCTCGTTATGGAAGACCAGAGGGGATATGACGGGAGACGACGTTACGATAATCGCGAAGGTAACGACTTTAAATTAAAGGTTGATATACCTTATTTTAATGGGGGATTGGGAATTGAGGATTTTCTGAATTGGATTGCTGATATTGATAAGTTCTTCGATTATATGGAGACCCCTAGCAAAAAACGAGTTCGATTAGTAGCCTGTAGATTGAAAGGGGGTGCGTCTGCATGGTGGGAGAGATTGCAGAATAGGAGGGATCGAGAAGGAAGAGAGAGAGTTAGAACTTGGCACAAGATGAAGAGGCTGCTAAAGCAAGAGTTCCTTCCACCTGATTATGAGCAGATTATGTTCCAGCAGTACCAACGTTGCCAGCAGGGTACTCGGACTATACATGAGTATACGGCGGAATTTATGAGGTTGGCGGAGCGAAATAATCTGTCGGAGACGGAGGGACAACAGGTAGCCAGATATCTCGATGGATTAAAACCCTTCATTTGGGATAAAATCGGAGTGCAAGTTCTGAGAAATCTATCTGAGGCGAAGAACATGGCGATGAAAGCAGAGTTAATGCTGTAGGAAAGGGGTAGGAGGAACGGTTATGGAAACTTCGGGGAAAGCAATGCCAGCAGTTCGATGGGGAAGAATGTGTATAGCAATCGCTCTAACATGGAACGACGTCCAGAAGACAAAGTGGTAGGGAAACCCTCTGTGAGCGAAGCGAAGGACAAGGACGCAAGCACAGAGAACTGCGACTCCTAATCCTTATGTGAAACCGGCGGCGATAAAGTGCTACCGGTGTAATCAACCTGGGCATCGATCTAATGAATGTCCTCAGAGAAGACTATAAACGTGGCAGCGAGAGAAGAGGAGGAGGATGAATATTACTGTGAACCAAATGGTGAGGAGGAAGAAGTCGACGATGAGGACGAGGATGAGACAAATTGCATAGTGCGCAGGATGATGTTAGCTCCAAAACAAGAAGATGACTCGCAGCGCCATCAGTTGTTTCGAACCAGGTGCACTATTTTTGATAAAATTTTTGCTGTGGTCATTGATAGTGGTAGCATGGAGAATATTGTTGGGAAGGAAACAGTAAAGAAGCTGGGAATACCTGTGGAAAAACATCTTAACCCATATATGTTAGGATGGATTAAGTATGGAGTAGACAGTATTCAGGTGACTGAACGATGTAAGATTTCTTTTTCCATTGGTAAATATCATGATGAGCTGTATTGTGATGTGGTAGATATGGATGTATGTCATGTGTTATTTGGGCGGCCGTGGCAATATGACGTAGATACGTAGCATTCGGGCAGAAGCAATCAATATAATCTGATGAAGGGCGGAGTGAAGTACACGTTGCTGCCCTTGAAGAACAAAGGGAAACAGGCTGTTGGAAATAATTTCCTTACTCTTACAAGGAAATTTGAGGCTGAAGTTAAAGAGACCCGATAGATTCACGCGCTAATAGTGAAGCAGGCATTCGAGACAGAGGCTGGGTTACAAGTGGAGGAGCAACCCGAGTTGGTTAAGCCCTTATTGAAGGAGTTTGGCGAGCTGATGCCTGAGGAGATTCCAGATGGGTTGCCGCCCATGCGTGATATTCAGCACCATATAGACTTAATTCCTGGTGCTAGTTTGCCTAATCTACCGCATTACAAGATGAGTCCTAAGGAGAGCGAGATTCTAAAGGAGAAGGTGGAGGAGTTGCTGCGAAAGGGGCATATTCAAAATAGTATGAGTCCTTGTGCTGTCCCTGCTTTATTAACACCTAAGAAAGATGGGAGCTGGAGGATGTGTGTGGACAGCAGAGCTATCAACAAAATAACTGTGGGCTACAAGTTTCCCATTCCGAGATTGGATGACATGTTGGATAGGCTGCACGGGGCTAAGTTGTTCTCGAAGCTGGACTTGAAGAATGGATATCATCAGATTCGTATTCGACCCGGAGATGAGTGGAAGACGGCTTTCAAAACAAAGGAAGGGCTGTACGAGTGGTTGGTGATGCCGTTCGGACTTTCTAACGCTCCGAGCACCTTCATGAGGCTTATGAATCAGGTTCTGAAACCTTTTATTGGCAAATTCGTTGTAGTTTATTTTGATGATATCCTGATTTATAGCAAGACTGAGGAGGATCACTTGATGCACTTGAGGGAGGTGTTGACAGCATTGCAGGTCAACAAATTGTACATAAATCTTAAGAAGTGCAGTTTTCTAACTAACAAACTGCTTTTCTTGGGATTTATTATAACTGCTGAGGGAATAGAGGTGGATGAGGCGAAGGTGAAAGCAATTAGAGAGTGGGCTACACCTAAAACAGTTTCAGAGGTTCGAAGCTTTCACGGGTTAGCTACTTTTTACAGGCGTTTTATAAAGAATTTTAGCACTATCGCAGCCCCAATTACTGAATGCATGAAGAAGGGCAAATTTTTATGTGGAGAGGAAGCCGATAACAGTTTTGCTATTCTGAAAGAAAAGTTGTGTACTGTACCTGTTCTTGCTTTACCTGATTTTGATAAACTGTTTGAGGTAGATTGTGATGCTAGTGGCGTGGGTATAGGAGCTGTTTTGTCTCAGGAGCGCAGGCTTTTTTGCTATTTCAGTGAGAAACTTAGTGAAGCAAGACAGAAGTGGAGCACTTATGATAAAGAATTTTACTCCGTTGTACGGGCTTTGAAGATGTGGGAGCACTATTTGATCGGTAAAGAATTTGTGCTCTATTCTGATCACGAGGCATTGAAGTATTTGAATAGCCAGAAGAGGATCAGTAAGGATATGCATGCACGTTGGTGTCAATTCTTACAAAAATTTTCGTTCAGATTACAGCACAAATCAGGTGTGCATAATGTGTAGCAGATGCATTGAGCAGGAGAGCTGGCTTGCTGATGACACTGCGTCAGGATATTTTGGGGTTCGAGCAGCTGAAAGACTGTTATGCAGGCGATGATGATTTTGGGCAGATTTGGGAGACGTGTGCTGCTGGCCAACCTGTGCAGGAGTTCTTTATTTTGGATGGTTACCTGATGCGTCGCAATCAGGTTTGCCTTCCTCGAACATCATTACGAGAAAAGGTAATTCGTGATTTACACGATGGTGGGCTAGCTGCACATCTGGGTCGTGACAAAACTGTAGCTGCAGTAGGGGAGCGATTTTATTGGCCCCAATTGCGTAGAGATGTCAGCAGGAAGACTTCTGATGCAATAAGTGTGGCCAGGTTATTCTTTAAGGAAGTGGTTCGTTTGCATGGCGTCCCTAAGTCCATCACTTCGGATAGGGATAGCAAATTTCTGGGGCATTTTTGGCGGACCTTAGTAAATGTTCTTACCTATCAAGACTTGGTGTCTAGACAACAACAATAATAACAACAACACTGCTCACACTATTGCTCTCTCTACAACTGACTTAGCATGCCCTTTGAGACTTCAGTAGCACAGCTCCAAAATCAGCATTCTCCTTAGCTAATACGAAGCTTTCAAGATGAAGTACAAGACAGATTCACTGAAATAGTAAATGTTCTTACCTATCAAGGGCACTTTGTGTCTAGACCTATGAAGTTCAACAAACTTCACAGAGGACTATCAAAAGAATGGAATCGCATCAAAGCGTACATTCGAGAAACTCAAAGAATCATGCCATTGTTTGTTGATGAGGTCATTGGAACCCTTCAATCATACGAAGAAGAAAGAATCAATGAAGAAGAAAACTCAAGAGGCAAGAAATCAATTGCCTTGAAATCTACGCTGATTCTGATGTTTTAGACTCTAAAGACGAAGACGGTGAGGAACTTGCACTCATGGTTAAAAAGTTCAGAAGAATGGCAAAGAGAGGAAGAAATTTCAAAGGCAAGAAGGAGTATGATCAAAGAAGATCATACAATAACAAAGATGAAAGCAAAGATGTGATTTGCTTTGAATGCAAAAAGAAAGGACACATCAAACCAAATTATCCTCTTCTAAAAAAGAAAGGAAGAGATGATAAATCCAAAAAAGCTCTGAAGGTAGAAACTTGGAGCAATACATAATGTGACGAAAGCGATGAGGAGTATACAAACGTTTATTTAATGGAAAACTCAGATTTAGATGAAGAAATCGAGGTAACTCATTCTGATATTCCTTCTGAGCTATTTGAATATATTGAGGAATTATGTTCAAATTATAAAATTACTCTCAAGAAAATTTCAGAGTTGAAAAAGAAAAATACTCAGCTAAATCAACAGAATATTTCTCAAAAATATAAAATCAACTTTTTACAAAAGAGTTTGTTCAAGTCAAAGATAAACCAGAATTGATTTCAAACCAAAACGTCTCTTTAAAACTAGAAAATGAATCTTTGAAAAGGAAACCGTGTCTTTGAAAAAGGAAATTCTAGATATCAACAAAATGTTTTCCTTTGGCTCAAAAGCTGTAGAATATATTCTTTCTATATAGGTTCCGTATTATAATAAGCCTGGACTTAGTCTTGAAAGGAAATGGATTTGAAAAATGATTTTCCAAAAGCAAAAGACAAACTTAGAAAAAAGACCATCGAAACATGCTTATGGGAACCACTTTCAAAAACATTTTATAAGATTTGAGGGGCAAAAATCTTTTAAGTGCTCAACATGTGGTGATAAGAATCATTTCAAAAATTATTGTCCTAGGTTTGGAGACCTATCGAGAAATTCTAAGATTGACAAAAACTTATAACCCAAAAGGATCCAAACAGGTTAGGGTACCAAGGAATACTTGAATGTGTTTAACATATGTAGGTACCAAATAAAAGAAGAAACAAGTGGTACCTTAATAGTGGGTGTTCAAGACACATGATAGGGAACTCAAAGAGATTAACCAAATTAATCAAATTTGATGGTGGAAGTGTATCGTTTGGTAGCAATAATAAGGGAATGATCATAAGCGAAGGGACCGTGAAGATTGACAATCTTATCATCAACGATGCATCATTGGTTAAGGGACTGAATTACAATCTGATTAGTATAAGTTAATTATGTGATATTGGAATCAAGATTTGCTTTTTAGAAGACAAATGCTCAGGAACCAGTTCGAACAAAAAGCAATCTTTTATAGGGTGAAAACCTAAAAACATGTACCTTCTGGACACAATATCTAAGGACTTCTAGTGCCTAGTATCTATCAAAGATGAATCTAAGCTTTGGCACAAGAAATTGGGACATATAAGCTATAAGAAATCTCAAAGCTTTCCTCTAAAAAGCTTGTGAGAGGACTTCAGATGTTAAATTTGAGAAAAATAGAATTATGTCCTGTCTTAAAGCAGGTAAAGAATTCTTTCAAATCTATCAATCAAGTTAGCACTAATCATGCCTTGTAGTTTCTACACATGAATGCCTTTGGATCGACTCGAAGCTAAAGTATTGGTGGTAAACAATATTGTCTGGTAATAGTAGATGATTAAATGAGATTCATTGGGTCTTCTTTTTACCTCATAAGAATGGTCCCTTTTCATACTTTGAAAGATTTACAAAGAAAGTTTAGAATGAAAAGGCTACTCTATTTCTAGTATCAAAACCAATCACAAGGGAGAATTTGAAAATCAAAGCGTTTTAGATTTCTGTGATAAAAATGGCTTTCACCATAATTTTTCTTCTCCTTATACCCATGAAAAAAAATGGGGGTAGTTGAAAGGAAGAATTGCTTTTTACAAGAAATGGTCGAACTTTTTTAATTGAAAGTAAAATTTCATCTTATTTTTAGGCTGAGGCTGTTTCTACTGCATGTTATATTATATATTGAGTTTTTTTTAGACCATTGATTGAGAAAACCCCCTATAAACTTTACAAAGGTCGAAAACCAAGTATTTCATACTTTCATGTATTTGGATGTAAATGCTTCATTGTAAAAAATTCAAATGATCATCCAGGTAAGTTCTATGATAGGTCAGAAGAAAGAATATTTTTTGGATATTCACTTCAAGAAGACATACAGAGTCTTCAACAAAAACTCAAGAACAATGGAAGAATCAATGAATATGAAGTTTGGAGATGCAAAAAATGCTCAGAAAAATGGCTCTGGAGTCATCATGAATGATTTATCATTTTAGATATAGCTCTAAGGGTACTCTGAATCTTGCCGATAGGCAAAAAGATGGATCATCTGAGGACATGAACCAAGATACTTCTTTAGAAGAAAAGCAAGATGATAGATTCAGCAAGAACTAGAAGCATAGATCCAACCATCCAAAGGATCTTGTTATTGGAAGCACAGAAGAATGGATCAGAACCAGATCCAAGTTTAAAAATGCAATGCAACTCTTACTAATGAAAGGTAACTAGAAATAAGGCAAGATTGGATCTGAAATAGAGCCAAAAGGATTAGAAGAAACTCTTACTGATGAAAGCTAGATAGAAGCAATGCAACTTGACCTGCATTAATTCAAAATCAGTGAAGTTTGGAAATTCGTACCCAGATCAAAGAATCATCCAATCATTGGAATAGAATAGGTGTTCAGAAACAAATTGGATGATAAGAGAAAGGTAACTAAAAACAAAGCAAGGCTTGTAGCAAATGAATATTCTCATGAAGAGGGAATTGACTATGATGAAACCTATACTCCAATGCCAAGATTGGAATCTATAAGATTACTTCTAGCCTACAGTTGCTATAATGATTTATAGCTACATTAGATGGATGTCAAGAGCGCTTTCTTACGTAATACGGTCGGTGTTTACGTCATTTCCATCTAAACTTGGCCGGATAAACTCAATAGGCAAAAATGAAAAGGTTTAGACTTGATTAACAAAATTAAAAGGTTTATGATTGAATTGACAAAAGTGCAATAGGTTAAAGCCATTTGGACAATTTTTCCTTAATTTCTATGTTTACTTAACTATACGGTTCACTAATTAGGGGGGAACTAAGCAAAATTATAGAAATCCTTGGAAAGCTTAGGGGAAAAAAAGCACTAGCCTAAAACGAAATTTATAGATGCTTCAATTCAAGCAATGAATGGAAGCTTGGTGATGTAGCTACGACCTTCTACATCCAATTTTTGACCAGCCCTTCTCAAAAGCTACTTAAATTCAGCACGCCTATGTTAGTTGATTACATCATATAAATGTTTCACGTCCTAGGTTATCACTTACTGTTGAGAAACAAAGAGACTTTGGAGGAAAAAATTCTTCTGTATTTTTCATCTCTTTTACAAGACTATACTTTTATCTATATATACAGAGGACAGAGCTAACTCAAAGACCTACTAATCAGGATATAAACATGGAAAGATATTAAACAAGAATCTCTAATTGACAGCTCACGTTGACACTCCTCCTCAAGTGGGTGAGAAGATATCTTTGATACCCAGCTTGACAAGTGAGCTTTGAAACACTCGACCCGACACAGCCTTTGTAAGAATGTCCACCAATTGATCTTCAGACTTGACGAATGGAAACCTTACGACCTTAGCATCCAAGTTCTGCTTAACAAAATGCCTATCCACCTCAACATGCTTAGTGCGGTCATGTTGAACTGGATTATGAGAAATCTCAATCGCAGCTTTATTATTGCAAAATAGCTTCATCTCAGATTCCGATGGAAAACCAAGCTCTATCATCAATTTCTTGAGCCATAGCAACTCGCACAGCCCTTTAGCGACCCCTCGAAATTCTGCTTCGGCACTCGACAAAGCTACCACTTTCTGCTTCTTGCTTCTCCATGTCATCAGATTTCTCCCACAAACGTGAAGTAACCCGACGTAGGGTGGGTTTGGTTCAACATTTCAAATGGGCTTTGTTGAAATGCAAATGTCCTTAGTCTAAAGGGCTTTGGGAAAATGCTAATTGCGTTTGGAAAAAACTGATTTCAAAACGGGTTTTAGATTAAATATTATTTGCTAAAAATAACTTTGCAAATTGATTTTGGTAATTTTTACCATTGTGGGGTTAGTTTTGAGAAAAAAAATTTCTTTTAGCATTCGGCCAAATGCTGAAAGCCCAATGCTGGTCCCTACCAGCATTGGGCTTTCAGGCCTAAAGCTGAACCAAATGGTTCAGCATTTTCCCAAGGGGCTTTGAGGGCTGAAAGCCCCTTGGGAATGCTGAACCAAACCCACCCGTAGACCTCCTATCAGAGATATTACCTACCCAATCTGCATCTGTAAAGACTTCCACCTCGAGATGACCATTCTTCGCAAAGAACAGTCCTTTTCCTGGGGCTGATTTCAAGTAGCGCAGAATCCGAACCACAGCATTCATATGCTCTTCACTCGGAGCATGCATGAATTGACTCACTACCCCTACGGCATATGTAATATCGGGACGAGTGTGTGACAAATATATCAGTTTCTCTACTAACCTTTGGTATCTGTCCTTATTGGTAGGTACCTGATCAGAAACTTCTCTCAGTCTATGGTTCTGGACTATAGGGGTATCAGCAGGCTTACATTCTAACATTCCAACCTCAGTTAATAAATCCAACATGTATTTTTGCTGAGACAAGAAAATACTTGCTTTTGACCTGGCCACTTCAATTCCCAAGAAATACTTCAGGCCTCCCAAATTTTTCATCTCGAACTCATTTGCCAACCTCTCTTGGAGATCCGAAATTTCTTCAAGGTCATCCCCTGTGATGATCATGTCATCCACATATATGATCAAAGCTGTTACTTTGCCTTGTCGTCGTCTTAGGAATAGTGTATGATCCGAATTACTTTAAGTGTACCCATACCTCTTCATCGCCGAGCTAAAACGACCAAACCACGCACGGGGCTGTCGCGACCCGAAAAATATATGAGTTATTTCAGGATGAACGGATTATTAGGTTAATTAGATCGACTAACCTAACGCGGATCCTCCTAAGCCCTACCGAATCGCAACTTTGGTTTTTGTTTAAATGATTTTAAAATTTGGACTCTCCACTAATCGTTCTTGGTAGGTCGATTAGAAACCTAAGTAAATTAGCGGGAGAACTAAATTACTTCTGCGAACCAGAGATTATGAGCTCGGGGACTTGAAGCATCTATAATTTCGTTTTAGGCTAGTGCTTTTTTTTCCTCCTAACTTTCCAAGGATTTCTATAATTTTGCTTAGTTCCCCCCTAATTAGTGAACCGTATAATTTAAGTAAACTAGAATATTAAGGAAAAATTGTCCAAATGGCTTTAACCTATTTCACTTTTGTCCAATTCAATCATAACCTTTTTTATTTTTGTCTTAGTATCAAGTCTAAACCTTTTCATTTTTGCCTATTGGTTTATCCGCCAAGTTTAGATGGAAATGACGTAAACACCGACCGTATTACGTAAGAAAGCGCTCTTGACATCATCTAATTAGCTATAAATCATTATAGCAAGTGTAGGCTGAATATCTTATATTCCAATTCTTTGCATTGGAGTATAGGTTTCATCATAGTCAGTTCCCTCTTGCATGAGAACAAATAAATTCGTTTGCTACAGCCTTGCGTTGTTTTTAGTTACCTTTCTCTTATCATCCAATTTGTTTTCTGAACACCTATTCTATTCCATGATTGGATATTCTTTGATCTGTGTCCGAATTTCCAAACTTCACTGACTTTTGAATTAATGCAGGTCAAGTTGCATTGCTTCTATCTAGCTTTAACATAAGAGTTTTCTTCTAATCCTTTGGCTCTATTTCAGATCATCTTGCCTTATTTCCTAGTTACCTTCATTATTAGTAAGAGTTTGCATTGCATTTTTAAACTTGGATCTGGTTCTGATCCATTCTCCTGTGCTTCCAATAACAAGATCCTTTGGATGGTTGGATCTTAGCTTCCAGTTCTTGCTGATCTATCATCTGCTTTTCTTCTAAGAAATAATCTTGTTCAGTCCTCATATGATCCCATCTTTTTGCCTATCGGCAAGATTCAGGTACCCTTAGAGCTTATCTAAATTATCACAATCATTTCATGATGACTCCAGAGCCATTTTTCTGAGCATTTTTTTGCATCCTCCAACTTCATATTCATTTGATTCTTCCATTTTCTTGAATTTTGTTGAAGACTCTGTAAAAGGAGGCGAGCGGATGGCTGTCACTGGTATGGTCACGCGGTTATCCAAAAAATATTCTTTCTTCTGACCTATCATAGAATCTTACCTGGATGATCATTTGAATTTTGTTACAATGAAAGCATTTACATCCAAATACATGAAAGTATGAAATACTTGGTTTTCGACCTTTGTAAATTTTATAGGGGTTTGTTGTTTCTCAATCAATGGTCTAAAAAAAAACTCAATATATTATTACATGCATGGAACATGCAAGTGGAAACAGCCTCAGCCTAAAAAATAAGATGAAATTTTACTTTTCAATTAAAAAAGTTCGACATTCTTGTAAAAAGCAATTCTTCCTTTCAACATCCCCCATTTTTTTCATGGGTATAAGGTAGAAGAAAAATTATGGTGAAAGCCATTTTAATCACAGAAATCTAAAACGCTTTGATTTTCAATTCTCCCTTGTGATTGGTTTTGCATACTGAATAGAATAGCCTTTTCATTCTAAACTTTCTTTGTAAATCTTTCAAAGTATGAAAAGGGACCATTCTTATGAGGTAAAAGAAGACCCCAATGAATCTCATTTAATCATCTACTTTACCAGACAATATTGTTTACCACCTAATACTTTAGCTTCGTCGATCCAAAGGCATCACGTACAGTTATCAGGCATGATTAGTGCAAAATTCCCGAATTTCTTCAGGGCAAGCCAAAATAGATCCACAGTGGACCAATTGTTTGGCTCGTGTCGTCGGTGGGAGGACACACTTACAGCAAACGCAAAGCAGGGAAAAATGATTTCCAATAGTGTAAAAATGCAAAAGATCTATGGAGATTTGCAAAGGACCGTCATTTAGAGCTTGCCCGATCAGAAGTGTGCTCCACTGCTTTAACAGAAAGGGCATGACACAAGTAGAATAGGAAAGTGACTAACTTGTCAATCTGATGATTTGGACAAAGATTTCTTGAGTCACTTGCTTTAAGACAGGATCCATAATTCGTATTGTTTTCTTTCACAAATTTTAACATATGAAGTCCTCTCGACGAA
Organism: Psidium friedrichsthalianum; assembly: GCA_019149425.1. NCBI lineage: Eukaryota > Viridiplantae > Streptophyta > Magnoliopsida > Myrtales > Myrtaceae > Psidium > Psidium friedrichsthalianum. Next base: position 13,391 of record JAGVVM010016520.1, read on the forward strand.
AAAGGGACTTTATAAATGTTTAAGAGGAGAACGGCTTGAGCACTCTCTCCCTGTCACCTTATAGCTTAACTAAGGATCTAATGGAAATGTCTACAGGCCTATCAAATGCAATCTAAGAAAAGGCATTGATGTCCAAATTGTTGAGATGATGCAAGGCTGAAGGCATGAAATTCGACGTGACTACAAAAAGGAGCATAGCTTGGCTCGGCATAATACTATCAGCGTGGCAATATGAGAAGAAGAGAAGAGCGCGTAGGCTATTAGTGAAGGAGATGGAGGTGCGAGATTTGAAAAGACTACATGGCCTGCTTAGGCAAATAATGTGCTGTGTCCCTCAATATACGTCAGGAGCCTGGGCAAAGGGCCGATGAAAGTGAGGAGAGTTTGACCAATTTGACTGCTACAGAAGCACAACGCTAATTATGAGTCTGGATGCCGCAATGGAAGCATTGGGGTGAAGTCTAAACGACAAAAGAAGCAGAACTAGAATATCTCAAATTGAAAATAGTTCATGGAAACACGGTAGATTAAGGGACGGGCCAGATTACTTTACGAGTTGCCTAATCATTGTGTCCCTATGAAAGGTAACAAGTGTATTTTTGTATATCGAGAAATGTTTCACAGATTTACGAATAAAGCAACCATATAAGGAAGATTTGCTTTTGGTTAGACGATGTCAGATCGTAGTGGGGGTGATATTGGGCCAGTGTTTGGGATGCTCTGTGAGGCTCTACGCGTAGAAAGCGGGACCTGGATAGTTTGAACTAAGGACCGACTCCCTTTTGACCAGAAGGCAGTCTATGACGAACCCCGCGGGAAGCCAATGTACTCATCTTGGATGGCCATCATGGAGGACGTAGGCAATAAAGGGGCGACCGTCCACAATGTTGAGTAAGATCTGTTCTCCAAATAAGGCAGGCTGGTTTATGCTGGGTCGTACGCACTGCTCTCTTATTAGATTGAAATAATTATGGACTTATATAAATAGGGCTAAATCTTGATTCCCAATATCACATAATTAACTTATCAAAAGCTCCAAGGCTTAGGTCTTCGGGAGAGGATCTGAATGAAGCCAGATGATATATTTCCGGGATAAACTTGAGGCGAGGCAGTGGCTGTGTGTAATCCATTTAAGCGCATGATGTGACTCAATTTGATCGAATTAATGTTTCCTGGGCTACCTATTTATATCCATCAATCTTCGAGGCTATCTTACCACGGTTGGGAGTGAGCACGTAACGAGTTTATATCGGAGATGAGCCCTTATGCCTCTCCAAATTTCTATTTTTGTACCTTCACTTGATGAGAGAACACGGGCATGTTGAATCCAAAGCATACTTTGGGAGCTGTTTGTTTCAAGAGAAACAGTCAGAACAGACAAAAGCGGAATCTCTTTGTATGGCTAAGAACACCCTCCCCCCCCCCCGACTATGAATCAACGTTCTTCAACCGGGTCATCTCCGCGAGAAAAGATAGCTGGGCCTTACCCGTTTTTGTGGACCATCTTCACGCACTCTCTTTATCTGCCATATCCTCTGCACTGAGGTACAAGCGATGCGTGACTCATTCAAGATGC
>JAGVVM010016521.1:0-12436 GCA_019149425.1 Psidium friedrichsthalianum
TCCTCCATAATGGCCGTGGGGGATCTCAGTCTTGATTGCAGGAGCCGATTTTCGCTAACTCCGGAGTCTGAGTATTGTGGGGAGTGTGGGGCGATCCGTAGAGAGTAGTTACCTGACAAAGTATATAACACAAGTTAGTATAGATAGATGAAGACAGGGTCGAGGTGCTCTACACTCTCTAAGAGACCTAAAAACGGAGCGAACGCGTGGATTAAAGATTGATTCGGTACGGATTCTCATTTTGTCGGCTTTTACGAGAAATTCGTATCAAGTTCTCACAATATTCAAAAGTGTCAAACTTTGCGAGATGATAGTAGAACGATGAATTACGAAACTACTTTCATTTTTTCGAGATTAGGAAGATTCTTCTGGATTAGTACAGTTTTACATACTTCCTCCTAAACATTTTCCTTAAAACTGATTTTGTCCAGTTTTTAATTTGAGAATAAATGGTTGCTCAAAATGTGCATTGATACCTAAACATTTCTAGTCCACTGATTAATAAGCTCATTCTACACTTTTCCTGTTTTTGAATTTTTCTCAAAGAGCAGTGTTGCTAGTGTAATGAAGAAACGAAGATGAAGTCGGGAAATATAGAACCCAAACAGTTATTTTCTTTCACCTTAAATTCCGGTAATAAATGGAAAATGCAATGAATTGATCCAAAAACTTTTGAGGTGATGAATTTTTTTTTAGCATCTTTAATGTTATTTAATGAAGATTTGGTGGGTTAATTTGAGCATAAAATTCAGTACAAATTACAGAAGACCATAGAAGCCATCGGTCTGAATAGGACAATTATTACCCAGAAAATTCAAATCCAACATAAAAATGTGAATGTCAAACTAACAAATTCCCACCTAGAACAACGAAAAAGTTTAGGATGAAGACTGGCTAAACAATATACAACATCAACTATCTTTCCTTCTAGTGGCTACATGATCCATAGACGAATGGGCCTTTAACGCGCGTCGTAGTTGTGCATTCTCCTTAGCCAAACTCCTGCTCGTCTTTGGACCTTAACGTCTTTTCTTCACTGACTTTGATCTGGGCCTAACGAGTATTCGCTCTATCACATCGGGGGATCTTTCGGAAGTATCTCTACAGGAATAACGTGGTGCTGAATATAGCGGGCTGTTGCAAAGTGCTCTTCATCCTCCCTGTGGGGCTCGTCTGTCAGGCTAACTCGTCGAGTTTGTGTTGAAACGCTTCTGCCATGTCCCAGAATGCGCCTAAGCTCAGCTCTATAATTCTCTATTTCTCAAACCAAACCAGAATTCATTAGGCCCATGAGAGGTAGAGTGTCTTGTAAAACCGAAACTGCGTCGCTACTTGCAGAGGATGATAACTGGTCGCTCCATAGATACCCATCAAAGGGTACGGTCTTTTGATCGCCATGGTAAAGTCGAGCCTCAGTGACTCGAAACCATACGGCTTGCAAAAGAAAATCTTAGAGTTTGGATCTTGAACAAATTGACCATTGTGTATAGTGCAAACTTTTAGTTTGATCTTGTATTTCTTTAAAACCTCAAAATAGGATATCAGTCATGCAATTTCAAATACAGTCAAATTTTCCCCAAATTGATAAGATGTGAGAAAAAACAATTTTAAAAGTTCAATTGGGGCTCAAAGGTCTTGTCTTTTTTTGTTTAAACATTTAATGAAATGGAAATTTCAGCTAGAATAGTGTTATAAAACAAATTTCACCACATATTGTTTAACTGTCCAAGCTATCACAGGATCGATAGCATTCTGACGGAATGGAAAAACGATAAGTCCAAAAAGGCTAGAATAAATAATATAGATCTGGCGTGGTCGAAGTTCTTTTTCAAAACATTCAATGAGGAAACATAATGGGCATGCTTGACAATTACCTTTAGGACATTTTCAACTTCTTTCTACTTAAGTTTGAAAATTCAGTAAGCACTACCATAGGATAACGGGTGGTTCAATTATATCAATCTCAACGACTTTCCAATGGCAAAATCGTATTCTTCCAAAGTAGGTGCGGCTCGAACTTACCTAACACGAGGTGGTCGTCTCAAGGCACAAAAAATGAGCAAGTGCATGCATGATTCCGCTCTGAACATCAATATCAATGATCGGCAACATGAATCCAATGTGCTTGAGCGCATACTGCTAGCCATCCAACTTTAACTGTCCCTATCGCTTCTTGAGCTCTAACTTTGGAGTTTGCACAAAACTGATATCGTTGCAACCCATTCGTATATAGATCGCGTGCCAAATGACTCAACCTAGATCATGGACCGACCGAAAAGAGTAAGGAAACTAAGATAAAGTTCAAGAATTACCACCCTTAGGAAAAGAATGTCAATCACAAAGACATGCACATGAATTGTGAATTCAATTTTAGTTCCTTTAGCAAAGTGAATTGACGGACGAAACGACATATCGTAGCCTCGCGCACGTTCATCATGACTAATCGCTACCGCACACATAGTCATGACCAGTCGGGTCCAATCACTTCGGCTTGGTTCAGTCGACAAGGAAATGCCCATACATCATAGCCTCACGTGCATGAGAACGGCCCTTGAGCCATTTTTTGGAGAAGTTCGGATCCAAGTGGGATAATCTTTAGCGAAGCCTTACTCCCAAGGTTAAAGAACCACTTAAATACCATCCTAAAACTATGGTATCATGAGTCAAATGTGGTGTAGTGCATTACACCAAGGTATGCACAACATTTCAAATCAATCGGCTCTCCAATAATTCAAAGAACTAAAATCAAATTCCCCTTTTACCAAACTTGCAAAACAAAGGGTTAGAGCCCTCCCCTTATAACTCCCTTTCTGCAAGACCATTTAATACCTAAGAATTAGAATTCAACCAAGATTGTCAAACCAAGTGAATTTTTTTTCACGAAATTTTCTGGCCTAAGTCCTCCTTAAATTTTTGAAAAGTCAAGTAGTCCCCAGCGGAGTCGCCAAGCTGTCACGACTTGAAAATTCGGATTTTCTAATAATTAAGTGAATTAACTAACTTAGTTCGAGCTCTCCCAAACTCTACCAATTCGCAAATTAGGTTCAACATTTAAATACAAAAGATTTTTAATAGGAGTCGCCACTAATCATTTATGGTAGGTAAATTAGAAACTAAATAAAATAGTGGGAGAACTATTCTATTTTTATGAACCAAAGCTTTTAAGTTCGGGACTTAGTTATGCTAATATTTCTATTAATGCCCTTCGGTACTGATTCCATGAAAATGTTCAATTGGCAATTTCGATGAACTCTCGTTTGAAGTTCAAAGGTGTAATTTTTTTAGGATTTTCTTTTACGATTTTTTTTGTTTTTATGATGAAATTAAAATTTAAGTTGCAAAAATTAAAAGATAATTACCGCTATTTATGATAGATCGATCCTAAATTCGAAATACCTGCTATGAAAATAATTATATCTAAAGCCTGATAGATAGACTTATTTTCATATATGCGGTTGCGGATTAGGAAATTTTCCTAATCAATCACATCTTGAAATATTTTTGAGTATCTTTAAGATCTTCAGAGAATTTAATTATCACAAGATTATCACAAAGATTTTGAAATATTTATATCGAATCACAATCTTTCCATTCAAACAAAAGATATACTTGAGGATAAAAAAAAAATTCAATGTTCGATCTTGACGTGCAATCTTTCAAACTAAGTAATCAATATATATTGCAAGAAATATTCAGAATTTTTTTAATTTCCAATTTTAACATGCAATCTTCAGATTAAGGTAAGTGAATATCTTAATCTTGCAACATGATTTTTTTAGATATGCAAATTCAATCAATCAGTTATTGCAATCAAACATTCTGAATAATCCAAATTAGATAATTTACCTAAATTGCAAGATTTTCTTTCAAATTTTGATTGTCGTACCAAGCTTGACGACCAAGTTTCGACTCTTCGGATCAGCCCGAGATGATCTACATGCGCGGCTGGACTTATGGGAGGCTCGGGATGGTCTGCACGAACAGCAGCAGCTCACAGCTTAAAGGACATTTTGGAAGCTAGAAGACCCCCACAAAGGCCCCCCCAACGTTTGATTGGTTCAATTGAGGAAGCTTTTGACTCTTCTCGATGCTGCTCTCTTGTATGCATGGACGTTCTTCAGAGGAGAGGGTCAAGATCAAGAGAAAGATAAAGTCCCTTTTCTAACTTAACTTTTTTTCCTTCCCTGTCACCTCTCAAGGAAGAAAAAGTTCCCTCTTCTTTTTGTCGTGTCTTAATGTGAATGGCCTCAAGGAAACAAACAAGCATTTGACTTCTGTGGCCACCTATGGCAGATGAGCGGCTCCTACTTTTCTCCTTGTGAGGTGTGCACCAAAGGAGAAAGAAGGGAGGAGTCCTCCTTATTTTTCCTCTCCCTGGATGCTTTTTCTTTTCCCTCAACCTCACATGTATCTCTAATTTTCTGAGCTATTTTCGATGTCCCTTTGGCGTGTGACAACAAGTCCTTATAAAGAGCTAGGTTAAGCAACCCTAGAATAAAGGCTTAATTGTTCTACAAGTTTTCAATTAATAAATTAATTTTTCACTTGACATTTTAATTACAATTTTCGGCCCCTAATGATGATCATGGACTTTAGCCGAACCTTGTGCTCTTGTGGACTCGGTCCAAATAATCCAATTAAGCTCAAAAACCTCACCATTGATGCAAATAAAAAAATACAATGCACTAAATATGCAAATCATGAGGAAATATTTTTTTGCGAGAATAAATTCTCATTTTCGTGCAATATAAATAAAAAGAAAAAATCAAAATTTAGGTGTCAAACAATCTGATGGTGAGTTGTAATCTGAAACCCATTAGTCCGAGCTTCTATTTCATCGATATCATGACTGAGACTTTTACTTTATCAATGTTTTATATCTGTTGTGTGTCGAATATGAATTATGTTCAATACATTTTAGCAGCAAATTGTGGCCATCAACGGTAGAATACGGGTAGAACCTTGATAGACCCTAGAATCTATGATAGGGTAAGTTCCAAGTTCCAAGATATGCAAGGCAAGTTCAAGATTTCAAAAAATGGGGAACTAGTTCCAACGGCCAAATTCTTGGAACCAGTTACCATAGCTCCACCCAACCCCATCAATATGTCTCCTTTATATATTTTTGACACACACCCACATATACATATATATATATGTTTAATCATTGTTGTATATATATTAATTGAAGCAATATATTCAAATACATATCATGATGAAATGTAACTTAACTTAAATTAAATTAATAGAAAAAGTAAAACATAATTAAGTGAGTACTACTAAAAATATTATGAACAATCTAATGCAAGAATATAACAAGCTTAGGAAACATGTAAAATACAACAACTTTAAAGTGGCATAATTAGTATGATTATGAAGAAAGAAATTATAGTAACTATACATTCCCAATAATTTAATTCATATTCACATGAGCAAAGATTAAAAAAAGAAATTGTGACCGAGTAAGGATGGGAACACAATTGGGTTAAGTGTATAAGAAGTTTTAAAACTTGTTTAGAAAATATAATTAAGTTCTAAAACTTTTCAAAAATACAATCAAATCTCAAAATTTGTCATATGATGCAATAAAGTCCTTACGTTGTCACTGTCAATTTGTTTAACAGAAAAATGATGACTTTGCATATTTAATTATTTTCTTTTCCATGTAGCATTTTTAATCATTTTCTTCTCCAAATTTTATTTAAAATTAGATAAAAAACTAAAAACCAGTGATTTTAAAAAAATTGCTAAAAAAAAGAATGGCATGGCCTCTCCGATTGTGTGCTGCCACCCATTGCTCGAGAGGCCACCGAATGGGGTGAGGGTGGCCCACCTTGAGCAAGGGCTGGTGTCATCCATATCTAGGCAAGCCAGATTGGGCTGGTGTTACATCTATAGGAAATGGATTCCAAAATAACACAAAAGAAATATGAAAACATGCCTGTAGCAACCTAAAATTTAAGCTAATGGATTATCAGGTTAATTAAAGGACTAACCTAATACGGACTCTCTCTCCAGCCCTACCAAATTGCTACTTTGGTTTTATTAAATGATTTTAGATTTGAAGTCATCACTAATCATTTTGGGTAAGTTGATTAGAAATATAAATAAAATAGTGGGACAATTATTTTATTTCTACAAACCAGAATTTTTTAATTTGGGGACTTGGTTACACTAATTAATATAAAACTGACGCCCTTTTCAGTATCTCAATTTCATGAAATACCCTAAGCTTAGCAACTCAAGCTTGATTGAACTTTACTTTAAGCTCGAATGATTGTTTTTATATTTTACTTTTTTTATGTATGAATGGCAATTAATGCATGAATGAGCAAAAAAAAAATGCAATGACATGAATAGTTACTAAATAAAAGGATGCAATGCAAGACACACAAAGTTAAAGTCATGTTTCCCTATATGCGGAATTAACTAACGATTTACACCTGCAGGATGACATAGCATAAAACCAAATCATGATATGAAATGCAAAGCAAATCATAATGACATGATATGATATGAATGTCAATCAAAACTAGATTAGACATGCAATAGTCATACAACATGCGAAAATTCATGTTCAGCTGGAGGGACAAGCAACTTTAATTTGACAACTCAAAAGTTAAATAAACCAGCCTAAAGCAAATGGACCTAAACATGAATTCTAAATGACATGGCATATTCATATGATAACATGGCATATAAACAAGCAAATATGACATGGCAATTATTGATATGCGTACATGCGACACAACTAGAGCCGTCAATATGGGTCAAAGACCCATATTTGCCCATATTTTGTATAAATGGGTCTTATATGGGTCATTAACTTTTAAATGACTACCTAAAAATGGGTCCAAAAAGTTGAAGTAAAATTAAATGGGTCAAAATTGGGCCATGCATGAAACCCATTTTTTGACCCATATTGGACCCATTTTCGACCCATGACTCCCACAAATTACAAATGGGCCTAGGGCCTCAAGCCTAAACTTTTTCTTATTATTTTTTTAATTTCTATTTTTCCAAGTGAGCCATGGTCACCGCTCGCCACTCATGGTCGCGGCTCGCCGGTCGCGGGTCGCGCGGTCGCCGGTCGCACGGGCGGGTCGCGGGCGCGGTCGCGTGGTCGCTCGGTTGCGCAGTCGCGGGTCGCGAGGTCCCGCTGTCGCCAGTCCCGCAGCCGCGGGTCGCGAGTTTGCGAGGTCGCGCGGTGTCGGGTCGCGCGGTCGCGCATCACGGGTCGCGCGGTGAAAGGGAGGAATAATTGTAGATAAGAGAGGCTTTTCTTGCTTAATATATTAGAATATAGAGAATCGATCCAGTCCCTGCAAAAGTTTCCCCCACGTAACTATTTGAGGACGGAAATCTATGAAAACGGGGTGCACAGCTTGTATCCTTGCTAGATTGACATTTCCGGCTTGTCCCAAAATGTAGCAAAGCGAATAAGGATCGATCTAGAATCCACTTCATGTACTCGAGTTCGAAATCGCAACTTCAATTTCGAACTGTGACTTCTTGATTTCATGTCAGTTTACTCTCGCGCCGTCACGCGATCGCCGATCGCGCGGTCACCGTGGCGTGGTCACCGGTGGGGCGGTCGCGCAGTGGAGCGGTGGCGCGGTCGCTGGCCGCCGCCTCCGGTTGCGGGTCGCCGATCGCCGCCGCCGTCCGTCGTGGCCAGAGAAAAATAAAAGCAAAAAAATAAAAATACTTTAAAAAAATCAGAAAATTTTAAAAAAATTTAAAAAATAGAAAAAATTTCACTAGATTTTTTATTGCATGAAAGGATTTTAGTAATATCATTTTTTAATTTTATTTACTAATTTTTTATTATTTAATTTTCTTTTATTTGATGTAAAAATTTTATCCAATAACATATACATGTAAAAAGCTTAAAATAAGTTAAATGAGTTATATAATTTTTTTAGAATATTAGTGTAATTTGGCAATATGGGTCACAATGGGTCAGGTCGGTATGGGTTGGTTGCGGGTCGGGTCGGGTATGGGTCATTGAATATGGGTCAAAACGGGTTAGACGGGTCAATATGGGTCGGACCATATTCGACCCGACCCAAACCCGACCCACCCATTTGACACCTCTAGACACAACAAATCATAAGAAAGCGATTTTTTCAAAAAAAAAAAATGGGGATGATGATAGCGATACTCGAAAATTGATATGCAAGATAATGAGATAATGTGAGACGCAATATGAGATATTTTTTATATAAAAAAACAAATGGAAGGTGAGACACATGATAATCGAAAATTGATATGCAGGATAATGCAAAGATATGCGAGATATTACATGAAGATATGCATGAGATGAGTATAAGTTATGAGCAGAATTTTTTTTGTATTTTCTTTATAGTTTTCACCAATCTTGAAGATAAGTCATGCTTGATTTAATTTCTTGATTTTATCCTAAATAAACTCAATGAGATAAAGCTCTAGGAAACTTTGTCTTCCTAAGGTTTTAACTAAATAAAGTTTCTAAGAAATCATATCTTACTAAAATTTTTAAGAATCATTAAGGAAAGAGAATCATCAATCACTACCAAAAAAAAAAGTGATTTTAGCCACGGAAAATTAGCGATGAAAGCGAATTTGTCGCTAATTTGCAATGAAAATAGCAACAAAAATAACTTCCGTTACAAAATATAAAGGGCGCCAATTTTTGTGATAGAAGTCATCACTAATATTCACGCAACATGGTGCCAATTTTTGTGACGACGTGTTCGTGGCAAACTTTGTCGCTAAAGTTTCGACAAAGTGATTTTGTCACTAAACTTCGTGGCAAATATTAGCACATGGTGGCTCCACGAAAATTCGTCGCAAATGGTCATTGCTAACTTAGCGATGAAAAGCATTAACTGCAAAATTCGTTGCTGAATTAATAAATTGTCACTAATTTCATCGCTAACTAGCGACAAATATTATTCATCACTAACTTGCAACAAACTGTATTCGTCGCAAAATTAGCAACATTCTTAGGTTTGTCATTAATTGGTGACAAACTGTATTGGTCGCAAAATTAGCAATGACATTTGCAAGATTTTTATAGTAGATCGTCACTAATTTTGTCACTAATTGGCCACAAAAAGTATTTATCACTAAATTTCATTGCTAAAGTCTATCGATAGTTTTTTGTCACTAATTTTGCAGCAATTTTATTATTAGATGAACATTCGTAGCTAAATTTCATCACCAAAGTCCATCGACAATTTTTCATTGCTAATTTCATGGCTGAGTAAAATTGCCCCATTTGCAAATCCCTTTTCCCATTTCTCTCTCCGCACTCTTCTCTCTTCACCCGTTCTCTTCTCTTCTTATTTGTGTTCCATGGTAATCGTAGAATAAATTGTTGCTTTTTTCACCATTTTCTTCCATCAATTGCCAAAACCTTCATCAATCTTAAGTAATTTTTCTCTTTTTTTTAGGTACGTCTCTATTTGAAGGTCTCACAATCCAAGTGAACATTGCAATTCTCATCAAATTGACCACTTTCTACTATAAAGAATTCAACCAAATACTTGGGTAAGTCTTCTTGACATGGTAATTTTTTCATTTTTTTTTCAACTTCAAAGTAATTGTCTAGTTACAAGTAGAGTCTTAATTTTGAGGATTTTATGGTTTTAATTAAGAATATTAAACATTAGATATGATATTTTAATATTTTATAAATATTTTAATTTGCAGACAGACACAATGCAAAAAGATAGGGCTTTGATGTATAATAAGAACTTATCTAGGGGTAAGCAAATCGGACTGACTGAACTGAGATCGGTGGTCCGGTTCCTGGTTCTACGGGGTCTGGTCTGGTTCTCGGTTCCAAGGACATAGGACCGACTTGGACCGCTCGGACCAGATCGATCAATTTTTTTTTAATTTTTTAAAAGTAACTTAATGTTTACTTGTTAAAAAAAGTCTCACGGTGCAATGTCCATCACTCAATGAAGCTACAAAAGGTTCCAATCTAAGTCCTAATTGTCTTGATGCAATGCAAAGGAAATATTTTCTTTAAGAGAATGATCGATGAGCAAGTAATTATGGTGCACTTTTTTCTTTTTGTGCATGTTACAAGTCCAATGGAACCGTCCGGGAACCAGACCAAACTGACAGTTCAGTTCCAAATTCTGGCAAATTGGAAACCGAGACCATCGGTCCAGTTTTGGTTCTTAAGGGGGACCAGACTGAATCGGTAACCAATCATCCCTAAATATCTGAACATCAAAGATTGGCCGATGAGTTTCGTACTAAGTTGGAACAGTTTTTGGAATTTACTAGTAGTTCAAGGATAGAAATAAGTTAAGGTGTCCGTGCAAAAAGTGTAGTAATGGTAAATTTCATGTGTGTGATAAAATTAGGGAACATCGTTATAGATTTTGATTTACCTGAAGCACTATGATTGGATTTGCCATGGTGAACTGTTTATACATGATGAAGAATGTCGAAGAAGTAAGCAATTTTCAATTAGGGAAGAATGTAGCTATTATGATCAATTGAACCCATACCAAAGGATAGTGACTGATGTAGCTAGTCAGGATTTTTTTTCAGAATCGAATCATGTAAATACTAGTTTTGCTTCTACATTTGAACAAGTGGATACTAGTTATGCATCACAATTGAAAGAGATAGAAGTAACAAACATTGATCAAAATGTGGATAATGAGACTTTTCCATCTAATCGATTCTGGGAAGTGTTGGAAGCAGTAGATGAACCTTTATGGACAGGTTGTGACAACCACACTAAGTTATTAGTGACAGCAAAACTATTAAATATCAAGGCAAAGTATAATATATCTGAGAATTGCTTCAACTCTTTTGTTGAAATAATGCGGGAAACAATGCCTTATGATAATATCATGCTAAATGATTTTTACGATATGAAGAAGCTAGTGGATAACTTAGACCTTCCAGTTGCATGGATTGATATATATAGTATGAGTTATATGTTATATTGAAGCTAGTAAAATCTTGCAAATTCTATAACCAACCTAGGTACATGATTAACAAGAGGCAGGGTGTAACATCCTCAACCCGACCCCTTGGCCCATGATAGGAGGCATAAGCTCTCCTTGAGGCTCTTGGTCTCTTGATCCCTCTAAGAGCACCATGGCTTGGTACTATATTTTTGCCGAGACCAGCTAGGGACCGTAGTGTCAAGACATTGTAGGAAGGACATGTGGTGTCCCAGGTACATCGTTCTTATAACGTCCCCTTAATTATTTTTTAAAAAAATCTTGTCATCATGTCACATGTGGAAGCAAATGAATTAAACCATTTGATAGTATAAGAAAAACACGTATAATTATAATATGCTTCGTTTTGTTCATATCATTTACATGCAAACCATATTACTTTTCATTACATATGCATCATGTATTTGTACAAGCACCGCTTCAGGTTAGGTTTACTATTCCGGTATTATATGATGCCCTAAAAAGTTTCACTTGGGCCGCGATACTCCTCCAAAGCTAGCTATTCGCCTACGTCATATACTCACCATTTTTCCTTCGTCTTGTTATTTTCCAACAAAAAGGAACTTCATCTTCATGTTGAGGATCATCCTACATACAGCCATTCACCACCCGAGAATCTAGGTGAACTATTGGAATTGGGAAACGGTCCTATGAGGTCACCATCCAAGATGAGGTACCAAGCTATGAACTTATGAGGAACCTAACTAGGCAAGCCTTCGTTCACCCAAACGGTAGTCAAATATCAACTATAGGTTATCTCAAGCTCCACATCTACTATATCTACATGCGATTCTTCAATGGATATAACCATACCAAAGTTAGGTGGAGGAGTGAGATACAACAACCTTGGTAAGTCAATATCTAAGCTAAACGTAGGAAGCAAGCTAATGACATAAATTCATAATGCAAGCAACAAAATGAACCGTAAACATATGAGAACCATTTTCAATTTCGAATCGTATTCGCATGGCATCTCCACTTTCCATGTCTATTTGTGCACATTTAAAGGCCCTCTCATCCTTGCGGATGAGGCATATAACATATTGTATTCATGTAAACTCACCACCAAACATAGCAAGTTCAAGGATAGCATGCATCATGTCAACTTTTCTTACAAACATTAGAAAATCATCAGCTCAACACCCTAAGTAAAGATTAGATATTCACTTACACTAGTAGATGAAATGTGAAAATAGAAGAGGGAAGTCCAGGTATGCTTGTGTGGTGTGGCGAATCCGGAGGTCCTAGGTAATAACATGCGTGTGACGATGCTAGCATAATGTGATGTCATTGGTGGTGAAAGAGGGGAGCTGAGAGAGAGAGAGGGGGGGTGAGGGAGGGAGAGATATTGCCGAGAGAGAGAGGGAAGATGGTAGCGACATGGAGGTGGTGTGGAAATGAGATGAAGTAGTCTTGGGTTCACTTATAATGATATCTTGCATTAATTCCTTTATCAC
>JAGVVM010016526.1:0-17338 GCA_019149425.1 Psidium friedrichsthalianum
TGTTTTTTCGTCACAAATGAACTTATCTTTTTGAATCAGCATTTTCATGGTCACTTTGTTATTATTATACAGGCGCTTTTTTTTTTTTCCCCCTTCTTCCACTTCTTCCATAAACATCCTGAAACTTGTAAGACCACTGTTGATTATTTAAAAACTTAAGCTAGCAAATGAATGTGTCATTCAATATTTAACTACACCCCCCTCACACGTAGGTAGGATTTTGATCTTAGAATGTAGAGTGGAAATTTATAATAGAGAAGACCTCATTTTTTATATTATGTGAAATTTTGTGAGACCAACGCTAACTATTCTAAAAGGTTAAATTAGTATATGAATGTATGGTTTATGTTTAAATAGTGCTTAGATGTCTATGATAGGACATATACACGGAGGCATTGAATGTTAATTACTAATGTTGAATATGAATTTCCGCTAGTTCATCGCATGGGACAATTTACGTAACAAAAGCAAAATAATTTGGACAAAAATTCACAGCCCTAAAAGCATGAGGATCGGAAAAAAAAATGTAGAGATGGAAATGATTACTTATAAATTAAAAAAGTCTACTCACTGAAAATGAGATCAGGAGTTCTAGGTGTAAATATTATTTTTCAATAACCTTTTGTAAGCACTCCAGTAGTAAAATCCCGAATGCACCATGCCAACGTGAACAGCATCGAGGCGCGCGAAAATTGAACCAAACACTGCATGACCGCATTTTTTTTTTTCAAAGTGAAAGTGGCTCATTAATTTCCACTCTAAACTATCGTCGACAAATGTATAATGAGAATCAGAGTTGCTACACACCAAAAAGTACACGGACCTAATTTGGACACTTAGAAAAACTACGGACGTTGAAAGTGTGATTTCCAGATTTTAATACATGCATTAGTTCCAGTTAGCTCCTCATCATTGTTCATTTGGACATAGCTAATCTTAGTTGTATTAGTCGGAAGTGGGCTCAAAAGTGTCAACGCAGATATGTCAAGCAACATAAGAAAACGTTTAAGAGCTCCTACAAGGATAAAAGAGGTTTCTACACTAACTACTAATCATGATTAAAGTATGAGTTGGAAGTAGTGGAAAGATGCCTTGCTTATTATGGAAATGACAACCCTCAAGGTGGCAAGATATTGTAATGTGGCCCATACTAAGGATCGCTTGTTTGGAGGAAAACTATTTTTGAGAAATTAATTTCGGCTTTTCCTTTTTGGGACGATGGAAACATTTTCCGTGGACCGAAAAGAACAAGTTTAGATTTAGGGATAGCAATTTTCTCTTTTGACAAGAAGGAAATCACTTTTTCTAAACCACCAAATAAATGAAAGCAAACCATTTTCCTTGAAAATAATTTATATGAATTTTGTTCTTTTACCATAATTTTTTGGTGAAATGAACGCACTCTATTTACAAGGATTAGTCAATTACATTGAAGAAGATAACGGGGACATATGTCGTAGAAGAGATGGATTTCACGTGTTTTCGACATTGCGATTCCTTTCAATGTTCATGTGCTTTGATTGTTTTGACAAATTGCTCTTACCGAAATGTTATTGCGTCTATCTATCAGGTATTTTTTTAAAATGCTTTTGGGGGAATCCCTTTTTTTTTGAAATGTTTTTCCCTTGAAGTTAGGAATTCATATTTCTAACTTTAAGCAATTTTTTTTTTATCGTAAATGATTTTTCATTGACTAATCATTTTCCGCAAACCACACATGTGAAAATTCAAAAAACTAATTCACAAAAAATTCTTTCACTTAATCAAACACACCCTACAAACAAGGGAAAAAAAACACACACAGACCAGCGTGTGTGAACATAGAGATTGCCTCTCACGATCGCAAGAAGAGGGTTGGCAACCCTTGCTAGGAGGAAAAAGAGTGTTGGGATGAGGTTGCTGCTTTCTCATGATTTAGGCTCCGGTTTTTTTTTTTTTGGCAAAAAATGAATGATTTGAAATTTCTTTTTTTAAACATCCGTCGCTTGTATTGCTTAAAATAATTAGTTGATAGAAACACATAGATAGACATGCACGAGCATAGAGATTGCCTCTCACACTCGCAAGAAGAGGGTCGGCAACTCTTGCTAGGAGGAAAAAGAGGGTCGGGATGAGGTTATTACTTTCTCATGATTTAGGCCCCATTTATTTTGTGAAAAATGAATGATTTGAAATTTCTTTTTCTAAACACCATCGCTTGTATTGCTTGAAATAATTAGTTTAATAGGAACACACAGATAGGCATGTTCGAAAATAGAGATTGCCTCTCAGGTCGCAAGATAAAGGTCGGCAACCTTGCTAGGAGGAAAAAAGAGGGTTGGGATGAGGTTGCCCCTTTCTCATGATTTCGGCTCGGTTTATTTTGTGAAAAAATGAATGATTTGAAATATCTTTTTCTAAAACAATCGTTTGTATTGCTTGAAATAATTAGTCGATCGAAAATATTATCAATAGTGAATCTAAATATTTTTGGAGACGATAAAAATATTTTTCGATCGTTCATTTTTTGTAAGTGATACAAAACATGAAATTTTAGAAAAATGTTTTACAAGTCATTTATTTTTCATGAAACAAATGAAGCTTTCCTGAAGGTTGCGTGTGGCCCATAATAAGTGTAGATACTGTTGCGATAATGTGTGTCCTAGGTGATTGAAATTAAAGTTCGATAATCTAGATGAAGCTGATTCTTCAAAATACAATGATCATGGTAACATATCCTTGAAAATTTCTCAGCGAACGACAATGCTCCAGTAGTACAAGCTATAAGCATAATTAATCACAGAAATATGCACAAGTGGCAGTGGAAGTACTTTCATTGCTCCATTATAGCCATTACAAAGTCCTACAGCCAAATTGCCCTACAGCAAATTGCGCACACTTATTAATTCCTTTTCGGGTAATAGCTTAATCGATGGTGGGACTTGAGAATTTGGAAGTGGTAGTTATAACGGGAAAGGATCTTATCTTCCTTATAGTGGGGCGATCCAAATTTGCTAAGCATAAAAATTAGGGAGTCGCCCGATTTATACATATTGTTTATGAAAAGTTGGGCAGGTATAAATCCACCAACACTTGTTGCCTTTTACACATTTGTCGCCACATTTACATCTAGTTAATGGTTGTGCACGCAGAATATGGTTGTACAGAGAAAGGAAGTAGAAAAATTATATTTTTAAGTGAAAAAGCCACCAAAAAATTCAAATTATGCCCATTGGGACATATTTACCCTAATATTTTGGTAAAATTTAAATAAGGGCCTGAGGTGTTCTTATTTTCTCAAATGAAAGCCTAAAGTGGCCTTATTTCAAATAAGAGTTTGAAATGGCCATGTCAATATAAAAAAAAGGGGTTTACCTCAGTAGTTGGTCAATGGTTTCTTTTTTTTTTTCTTTCATTTTTGCGGTGGTTGATCTCAAGTGATGGCTGGCCACTGGTGATACTGGAAGAGGCTGGGTGAGGCCGCCCTTGAAAACCACTGGTGAGGTCTGGCCTTGTGACCACAAGCATGGTTGGCCCTCGCTAGTGGCTAGTGAGGGCTTTCATGTCTTCGCTAATTCTTTTCAATTTGACCAATGAAAAATATTGACATGACTTTTTAAATATTTTATTTCTCTTATGTGGCGTCCTACGTGGCAATAAGGTTAAGTAAGGTACTAAAATGACGTCATTTTGATCCGAGTCCTAATTTTTACACAAAATCTTAATTGAATTAGATTAAAAAATCCAAAAAAATTTCCATAAAAGGAAAACTTCAAAAAGAGAGGCTAATTTTTTTGAATATATATATATATATATATATATATAGAGGCGCTTGTAGCCGTTGCTCCATTGTCGGTCAGTGATAATGGTCGACGAGGTTGGCCAACCTTTGCCAGACCTAGTGGACGGCTGACGACTCTCTCCTAGAATTGGGAGAGGGTCATGGCCCTCTCTAAGTTATGGCGAGGGTGTTCGGCGGCGGCGACCTAGCCAGCCATCATCGCCGCCCCACCAGCCATCATTGTTGTTGCCCCACCGACGATGGGGTAACAGCTGCAGGCGGTCCTCTCTCTTGTATTTTTTCTTTTTTTTAAAGAAAATTCCAGTGTCTTTGTTTTTTTAATCTGATTTAAGTGAAATTTTCTCTGGATGAAAATTCTCTTGACCAATCAAAATATTTAGCTGGTCAGTGAGGTCAAACTCTTATTTTAACATACTAATAGTCACTTTTAGCTCTTATTTGAAATAAGACTCACTTAAATAAGGGCACTTCAAATTCTTATTTTATTTTTTTTAATTTTTTACATAAAAATTCAAACATGTACATATGTGACACATTTACCCTTCGTCAAGATTCGATTGGATGATTCTCCAATCAAAATAATTTTTTTATTTAAAAAATAAGTCTATCAAACTATTTGATAGGGTAATTATGTTACAATGATCATAATTTTTGATTTTTGATGGATTTTTCTTCATTTTTAGTACATTGATCACCATTTTCAGGTGAATGGATCGCCATTTTTCAAGCTGATAGGTATGGGTTCGTCGATGTATGGGGATGATACTAATTGTTATAGCTCATCATCTAAATGAAACGAAACTATTAAATGATGTCACTCCTAACTTGAGATTTTTTTAATCTTCATGCTCTTAGTGATTGTAGTTCTTGATTTCGAGTGAACAATTTAGAAACCCTAATTCCTAAAGCTGACTATCCCGCACGCTTTCTAAGGAAACTCTAACAGCTTTTTTAATTGCTTTTTGGAAATGTTTTTGGCCATTCTCCAACGCCATTGATCTTGGCCAAACATGGCAGACAAAATAATTATTACATGCAGTGACGGATTTGTCTTGGTCAGCCCTTAATTTGTCCCCATAGCCTATAGGCACTTTCTGTATTATGTAGGTACGTAGCAACTGGCTTTAAACTAGGCTAACGTGAGAAGAAGGATTTCGTCAATTAATTTTATCACTTGATAGTGATATAAAAAGAAGAAAGCTGTTTTCATGACATTCTGACAGTTATTTCTAACCACACAATTTCTCAATTAATGAATATTTTATGCAAAAACGCTATAATGAAATGTGGATCTATAGTTAAGTTTGTACTATCTCTGACTGTACTGTCAGAAAAGCATTTTCTTAAGAGGAAACATGTCATTGTAGGCAAGACTTTTCAAATTTCAAGTACAAAATTGATTGTTTTTCAAAGCATTGTATTTGACTCCCTATATAATTGTAGAATAGATTAGGGGTGATCGATTTTAGGGTGAATAGGTTTCAGACCTAAAACCTGAAACCTACCCTATTTTTCTAGAACCGATTTTAGAACCTATCCCGTTTTTTCAGTTCGATTTTGGTCTACCCGAGAAACTTTTTTTTTCTTTTTTGATTTCATTTTTAATAGTAAAATAATATGAGCAACAAAATGGCTCAAAATAAAAGGTGGTTAATATAAATCTCTATCCACCAAATACGTGGTCATGTACAATTATAAATGATAAAAAATCAAATACGAAATATAAAACATAAATTATAAAACTCCGTTTCTACATTCATCAAAATAAAATTTTAGACTCCATTCACCCATAAAAATATTGCTACGTATAATAGAGAGGGAGGTGACAGAGAATAGAAAAGAAACAAATGAGATGAAATAGAATTAGACTCAACTTAAAAAAATTATATATATTTTTTACGATAAGTAAGAACCAATTCTAAAATCGTTTTGGTTTGCCGGGGTGGGTCTTCACTTGAAATTAGAACCAGACCCTGTTTCAAATCTGTTCCAAAAATTTGAAATTAGGAATCATACCTATTCACGTTTTGAACCAGGAATCGGTTCGGATTTTTGAGCTGTTCGGTCTAGTTGCATACCCCTAGAATATATACATAAATAATCTTTTGGGCTCATACACAGATTAAGAGGGTTGATATTCAGTTTCTTTCTTTCTTTCTTTACCGGAGTCATTCAACAAAATAGGTCTATCAAGCTTGGTTAAGGGTAAACAACTATATAATTTTCGAAGGGAGTTGTAAAAGTGATAAAGAGAGCACTTTTCTTACGTATTTCATAAGTAAGAAAAGTGCTCTCTTTTATCACTTTTACAACTCCTTCGAATAATTATATAAAGTTGTTTACCCTTAACCAAGCTTGATAGACCTATTTTTTGTTGAATGACTCCGGTAAAGAAAGAAATGAAAGAAACTGAATATCAACCCTCTTAATCTGTGTATGAACCCAAAAGATTATTTATGTATCTATTCTAGGGGTATGCAACTAGACCGACAGCTCAAAAATCCGAACCCGATTCCTGGTTCAAACGTGAATAGGTATGATTCCTAATTTCAAATTTTTGGAACAGATTTGAACAGGTCTGGTTCTAATTTCAAGTGAAGACCCACCCGGCAACCAAAACGATTTTAGAATGGTTCTTACTTATCGTAAAAAATATATATAATTTTTTTAAGTTGAGTCTAATTCTATTTCATCTCATTTGTTTCTTTTCTATTCTCTGTCACCTCCCTCTCTATTATACTAGCAATATTTTTATGGGTGAATGGAGTCTAAAATTTTATTTTGATGAATGTAGAAACGGAGTTTTATAATTTATGTTTTATATTTCGTATTTGATTTTTTTATCATTTATAATTGTACATGACCACGTATTTGGTGATAGAGATTTATATTAACCACCTTTTATTTTGAGCCATTTTGTTGCTCATATTATTTTACTATTAAAAATGAAATCAAAAAAGAAAAAAAAAGTTTCTCGGGTAGACCAAAATCGAACTGAAAAAACGGGATAGGTTCTAAAATCGGTTCTAGAAAAATAGGGTAGGTTTCAGGTTTTAGGTCTGAAACCTATTCACCCTAAAATCGATCACCCCTAATCTATTCTACAATTATATAGGAGTCAAATACAATGCTTTGAAAAACATCAATTTTGTACTTGAAATTTGAAAAGTCTTGCCTACAATGACATGTTTCCTCTTAAGAAAATGCTTTTCTGACAGTACAGTCAGAGATAGTACAAACTTAACTATAGATCCACATTTCATTATAGCGTTTTTTGCATAAAATATTCATTAATTGAGAAATTGTGTGGTTAGAAATAACTGTCAGAATGTCATGAAAACAGCTTTCTTCTTTTTATATCACTATCAAGTGATAAAATTAATTGACGAAATCCTTCTTCTCACGTTAGCCTAGTTTAAAGCCAGTTGCTACGTACCTACATAATACAGAAAGTGCCTATAGGCTATGGGGACAAATTAAGGGCTGACCAAGACAAATCCGTCACTGCATGTAATAATTATTTTGTCTGCCATGTTTGGCCAAGATCAATGGCGTTGGAGAATGGCCAAAAACATTTCCAAAAAGCAATTAAAAAAGCTGTTAGAGTTTCCTTAGAAAGCGTGCGGGATAGTCAGCTTTAGGAATTAGGGTTTCTAAATTGTTCACTCGAAATCAAGAACTACAATCACTAAGAGCATGAAGATTAAAAAAATCTCAAGTTAGGAGTGACATCATTTAATAGTTTCGTTTCATTTAGATGATGAGCTATAACAATTAGTATCATCCCCATACATCGACGAACCCATACCTATCAGCTTGAAAAATGGCGATCCATTCACCTGAAAATGGTGATCAATGTACTAAAAATGAAGAAAAATCCATCAAAAATCAAAAATTATGATCATTGTAACATAATTACCCTATCAAATAGTTTGATAGACTTATTTTTTAAATAAAAAAATTATTTTGATTGGAGAATCATCCAATCGAATCTTGACGAAGGGTAAATGTGTCACATATGTACATGTTTGAATTTTTATGTAAAAAATTAAAAAAATAAAATAAGAATTTGAAGTGCCCTTATTTAAGTGAGTCTTATTTCAAATAAGAGCTAAAAGTGACTATTAGTATGTTAAAATAAGAGTTTGACCTCGCTGACCAGCTAAATATTTTGATTGGTCAAGAGAATTTTCATCCAGAGAAAATTTCACTTAAATCAGATTAAAAAAACAAAGACACTGGAATTTTCTTTAAAAAAAAAGAAAAAATACAAGAGAGAGGACCGCCTGCAGCTGTTACCCCATCGTCGGTGGGGCAACAATGATGGCTGGTGGGGCGGCGATGATGGCTGGCTAGGTCGCCGCCGCCGAATACCCTCGCCATAACTTAGAGAGGGCCATGACCCTCTCCCAATTCTAGGAGAGAGTCGTCAGCCCTCCACTAGGTCTGGCAAAGGTTGGCCAACCTCGTCGACCATTATCACTGACCGACAATGGGGCAATGGCTACAAGCGCCTCTATATATATATATATATTATATCCCTCTCTTTTTTGAAGTTTTCCTTTTATGGAAATTTTTTTGGATTTTTTAATCTAATTCAATTAAGATTTTGTGTAAAAATTAGGACTCGGATAAAAATGACGTCATTTTAGTACCTTACTTAACCTTATTGCCACGTAGGACGCCACATAAGAGAAATAAAATATTTAAAAAGTCATGTCAATATTTTTCATTGGTCAAATTGAAAAGAATTAGCGAAGACATGAAAGCCCTCACTGGCCACTAGCGAGGGCCAACCATGCTTGTGGTCAGCAAGGCC
The DNA here is from genome assembly GCA_019149425.1 of Psidium friedrichsthalianum. Classification (NCBI taxonomy): domain Eukaryota; kingdom Viridiplantae; phylum Streptophyta; class Magnoliopsida; order Myrtales; family Myrtaceae; genus Psidium; species Psidium friedrichsthalianum. The sequence continues at coordinate 8,601 of JAGVVM010016526.1, forward strand.
ATACCTCACTAGTGGTTTTCAAGGGCGGCCTCACCCAGCCCTCTTCCAGTATCACCAGTGGCCAGCCATCACTTGAGATCAACCACCGCAAAAATGAAAAGAAAAAAAAAAAGAAACCATTGACCAACTACTGAGGTCAAACCCCTTTTTTTTATATTGACATGGCCATTTCAAACTCTTATTTGAAATAAGGCCACTTTAGGCTTTCATTTGAGAAAATAAGAACACCTCAGGCCCTTATTTAAATTTTACCAAAATATTAGGGCAAATATGTCCCAATGGGCATAATTTGAATTTTTTGGTGGCTTTTTCACTTAAAAATATAATTTTTCTACTTCCTTTCTCTGTACAACCATATTCTGCGTGCACAACCATTAACTAGATGTAAATGTGGCGACAAATGTGTAAAAGGCAACAAGTGTTGGTGGATTTATACCTGCCCAACTTTTCATAAACAATATGTATAAATCGGGCGACTCCCTAATTTTTTATGCTTAGCAAATTTGGATCGCCCCACTATAAGGAAGATAAGATCCTTTCCCGTTATAACTACCACTTCCAAATTCTCAAGTCCCACCATCGATTAAGCTATTACCCGAAAAGAATTAATAAAGTGTGCGCAATTTGGCTGTAGGCAATTTGGCTGTATGTAATGGCTATAATGGAGCAATGAAAGTACTTCCACTGCCACTTGTGCATATTTCTGTGATTTAATTATGCTTATAGCTTGTACTACTGGAGCATTGTCGTTCGCTGAGAAATTTTCAAGGATATGTTACCATGATCATTGTATTTTTGAAGAATCAGCTTCATCTAGATTATCGAACTTTAATTTCAATCACCTAGGACACACATTATCGCAATAGTATCTACACTTATTATGGGCCACACGCAACCTTCAGGAAAGCTTCATTTGTTTCATGAAAAATAAATGACTTGTAAAACATTTTTCTAAAATTTCATGTTTTGTATCACTTACAAAAAATGAACGATCGAAAAATATTTTTATCGTCTCCAAAATATTTAGATTCACTATTGATAATATTTTCGATCGACTAATTATTTCAAGCAATACAAACGATTATTTTTAGAAAAAGATATTTCAATCATTCATTTTTCACAAAATAAACCGAGCCGAAATCATGAGAAGGGGCAACCTCATCCCAACCCTCTTTTTTCCTCCTAGCAAGGGTTGCCGACCTTTTTCTTGCGACCTGAGAGGCAATCTCTATTTTCGAACATGCCTGTCTGTGTGTTTCCTATTAACTAATTATTTCAAGCAATACAAGCGATGGTGTTTAGAAAAAAAATTTCAAATCATTCATTTTTCACAAAATAAATGGGGCCTAAATCATGAGAAAGTAATAACCTCATCCCGACCCTCTTTTTTCCTCCTAGCAAGAGTTGCCGACCCTCTTCTTGCGAGTGTGAGAGGCAATCTCTATGCTCGTGCATGTCTATCTATGTGTTTTCTATCAACTAATTATTTTAAGCAATACAAGCGATGGTGTTTAAAAAAAGAAATTTCAAATCATTCATTTTTTGCCAAAAAAAAAACCGGAGCCTAAATCATGAGAAAGCAGCAACCTCATCCCAACACTCTTTTTTCCTCCTAGCAAGGGTTGCCAACCTCTTCTTGCGATCGTGAGAGGCAATCTCTATGTTCACACACGCTGGTCTGTGTGTGTTTTTTTTCCCTTGTTTGTAGGGTGTGTTTGATTAAGTGAAAGAATTTTTTGTGAATTAGTTTTTTGAATTTTCACATGTGTGGTTTGCGGAAAATGATTAGTCAATGAAAAATCATTTACGATAAAAAAAAAATTGCTTAAAGTTAGAAATATGAATTCCCTAACTTCAAGGGAAAAACATTTCCAAAAAAAGGGATTCCCCAAAAGCATTTTAAAAAAATACCTGATAGATAGACGCAATAACATTTCGGTAAGAGCAATTTGTCAAAACAATCAAAGCACATGAACATTGAAAGGAATCGCAATGTCGAAAACACGTGAAATCCATCTCTTCTACGACATATGTCCCCGTTATCTTCTTCAATGTAATTGACTAATCCTTTGTAAATAGAGTGCGTTCATTTCACCAAAAAATTATGGTAAAAGAACAAAATTCATATAAATTATTTTCAAGGAAAATGGTTTGCTTTCATTTATTTGGTGGTTTAGAAAAAGTGATTTCCTTCTTGTCAAAAGAGAAAATTGCTATCCCTAAATCTAAACTTGTTCTTTTCGGTCCACGGAAAATGTTTTCCATCGTCCCAAAATGGAAAAGCCGAAATTAATTTCTCAAAAATAGTTTTCCTCCAAACAAGCAGATCCTTAGTATGGGCCACATTACAATATCTTGCCACCTTTGAGGGTTGTCATTTCCCATAATAAGCAAGGCATCTTTCCACTACTTCCAACTCATACTTTAATCATGATTAGTAGTTAGTGTAGAAACCTCTTTTATCCTTGTAGGAGCTCTTAAACGTTTTTCTTATGTTGCTTGACATATCTGCGTTGACACTTTTGAGCCCACTTCCGACTAATACAACTAAGATTAGCTATGTCCAAATGAACAATGATGAGGAGCTAACTGGAACTAATGCATGTATTAAAATCTGGAAATCACACTTTCAACGTCCGTAGTTTTTCTAAGTGTCCAAATTAGGTCCGTGTACTTTTTGGTGTGTAGCAACTCTGATTCTCATTATACATTTGTCGACGATAGTTTAGAGTGGAAATTAATGAGCCACTTTCACTTTGAAAAAAAAAATGCGGTCATGCAGTGTTTGGTTCAATTTTCGCGCACCTCGATGCTGTTCACGTTGGCATGGTGCATTCGGGATTTTACTACTGGAGTGCTTACAAAAGGTTATTGAAAAATAATATTTACACCTAGAACTCCTGATCTCATTTTCAGTGAGTAGACTTTTTTAATTTATAAGTAATCATTTCCATCTCTACATTTTTTTTTCCGATCCTCATGCTTTTAGGGCTGTGAATTTTTGTCCAAATTATTTTACTTTTGTTACGTAAATTGTCCCATGCGATGAACTAGCGGAAATTCATATTCAACATTAGTAATTAACATTCAATGCCTCCGTGTATATGTCCTATCATAGACATCTAAGCACTATTTAAACATTAAACCATACATTCATATACTAATTTAACCTTTTAGAATAGTTAGCGTTGGTCTCACAAAATTTCACATAATATAAAAATGAGGTCTTCTCTATTATAAATTTCCACTCTACATTCTAAGATCAAAATCCTACCTACGTGTGAGGGGGGTGTAGTTAAATATTGAATGACACATTCATTTGCTAGCTTAAGTTTTTAAATAATCAACAGTGGTCTTACAAGTTTCCGGATGTTTATGGAAGAAGTGGAAGAAGGGGGAAAAAAAAAAAGCGCCTGTATAATAATAACAAAGTGACCATGAAAATGCTGATTCAAAAAGATAAGTTCATTTGTGACGAAACATTTTATCACATGTGGTTGAAAATGCTGATTCCGTAAATAAAAATAAAATAAAATAAGATTGAAGACAAGCTAATATGATCAAAGATCCGATTCTTTTTCCCGAATAAATTTCGAGAAAATCCATCACTCTCCCAGAATCAAGACTCGCATCACTGTAATGTCTGTGACTCTACTCTGCCTTTTATATTTTTAACTATCGGGAGGAATCTAGGTTTAATTTATTTCTTTACTAAACCTTCTTGGACACATCGTATCGTGCCTTTTCTATTGTTGTCGTCTGTTTCTCTCAAACACCAAGGAAAACCAGCAACTCCATCCCCTCGAAGATTCAAACTTGTCTCGGAAGTTCCCTGCTTCGTTATCCTGTTTCGTCCCACTAAGAAATGCGGCTCTACAGTGGATTTTAACGCATCAAACGCCACTGTCTCCAGTCCCCACACTTCGATGTTTATTCTAATTTATGTCATTTTCGTTTTAGTTCTCGTTGTTTTCGGATTTGAAACCACCAACTATAAGGTCAGAAATAAGTGTTGGGAAAATGCTATCAGACAATAAAGTGCCGCCTTTCGTTGTTGGCTTTAGTGGGGAACGTATTTGATCTGCTGCTTTCTAGCTTTCATATCCATCAAGATGGGGTTCCTTGAAAGCCCAGCCACAACATAAACTATAGTAGAGTTAAAGGGTAATCATGCTGCAGTTCCACAATGGCTTGAAAAATTAATTTTGCAGAAGCAATAGGGTTAGTACATGCCGACTATCCGTTTATATACCATCAATCCTCGTATACCTAGTATTAGGCAGCAAAATAAATAAGATCGACTTGTCCTAGAGAAGAAGTCATCCGGATGGTACAAGTTCGACTCGTGCACGGACCAATCTAGTCTACTTTGCATCAGCGACACCTTTGTTGCCCATTATTTGCATGAGCCACATGGCTCGTAAGTCCTTGAGAGTTCTCGATCCTCAAATCTGTACCAATCACGTTTCTTCTATGTTTTTCTTATTCGCTATATGGATTTTGGAGGATCTGTACTAAGAGCATCCCTAGAGAAGAGACGGAGAGAGAGAGAGAGAGAGATAAGACACAATCCCTGGCCGGTACATGGAAAGACCGGCGTTCCTTGTCCTCATATCACATGATGATGACAGGAGTAGATTCATTGGCCTAGAGCTCTCTGCCCCCTAGAAGAAAGCAATGATATCAATCTGCATATCGGATCTACCTGTTTCAGGGTAGATTCATTGCCTAAATAGATGGCTCGATCCTGCCTTGTCCCAAAACCTCATCTAGTAATGCATGAAATGACAAACAAGAAAACCGCAAGATTTTCGCTGGACAGATGGACTATAGTAGGCCCAGGACGTCACCTTGGTCAATCGGCCAACATTGGACCTATCTAAGACCCGACGAGAGATTTAAAATAGCGAGAACACCGATGAGACATCTCTCTCTCTCTCTCTCTCACTACATTAACCTAGGCTTCAGCGGGTCCACTTAGGTGATCAATATGGAACCTCTTCTAATCTGAGGATTTATTAGACATATTAGGTACAAGCCCAAAGCACAGTACCAAAAGTTATTAATCATAACAGGTGAATGTCTTTTTGGAAAATATTGTTCAAAAAGTCCTATACCTATTGTATTTATACCAATCTAATCATAAATCTTTTAAATTTTAATTTGATCCTAAACATTTTTATGGCTTTCCAATTGAATCCATCCAGCTAATTATGATTGAAAATCGCTTATATGGACATTGGTTGTCCAACCCAGCACAACCGACAGTGACATGGATAATTTTCAATAATATTTCTTTTTCTCTTCACTTTTTCTTCATTGTGGCCGGCGAGGGTCACCTGGCCCTTGCCGGCTACTAGGTGATGGTTGCACCCCTCACCCAAATATGGCAAGGCTACCTCGCTTGCGGCTGCGATGGTCTGATGGTCTGGGCAAGGCCAGCCTCGCCGACCACAAAAAAAAAGTGAGGAAGAAAAGAAAAGAAAAAAGGACAAATATAATAAGATAAAAAATTCGAAAATATTACTAATATTTTTCCATGTCAGCATCAGTAGACTGCTGACGTCCACGTTAGTGATTTTCTGTCAAGATTGGCTAGATGGACTTAATGGGCAAAACATAAAAAAAAAATTAAGGATTGAATTGATAAAAATACAATAAATTTAGGATTTTTCGGACACTTTTGCCATTTTGTTGTAAAGGGTCGAATTGCTTGGAAAGAGCTTGTGTGTGGTATTATATCAAACATCTCGTTCATAGTAGTGTAAGAGGTCACTGTTACCCAAGCCAATAGATCACGGATGGCCAGACCCATGGATTGATCGATGACAATTATGAACACCACAATCATTATCGCGAAATTGGTGGGGATGACCGTAGGGGTTCGAGTGACATGTTGATGGTGCTAATGGCGATTGACTGATGATAGTCGGGACGGCGATCAATAGGAGCAGATCAATTACAGGCCGTCGCGACAACCAACAACAGTTCTATATATTGTGGCATTTTCCAACGAAGGTGTGAGATTTCTTGTACTAATGAAAATTTATAGCTCAACCGCAGTTTGTGCACCAACCTTAAAACGTGTTTCAAGTAGGAATGAGCAGAAAATAGGACCGGACGAGGAATCGTACCAATCGGCCGATTTTTAGTTTCTGAAATTTGGAACATGTGTATATTGGTCAAGTTCTTGATTCTAGGTGTGGACCCACCCACTTGGACCACTAGGACAAGAATTTTTTTTAAAAAAAATTCTTGTTATTCCAAATCTCCAAAACCCTACTTCACCTTCTTTTTTCACTTCTCTTGATCTCAATCATGCAATGTTCACACCTCCCTTGCGATTGGTCCTTGATGATCATTATAGCTTTGTTCATGGAAATGATCATCATGTTTAGCATGTCACAAGCTTGTTCAGTTAATATCACTCACGTAGTAGTTTAGACTATGCAACAATACTTGTAGTCATGCAGGGTACCAGATGAAATCGATCGGTCCAGTTCTCAAGTGGTCTAAGAAAAGGTGGGCCAGTTCCTAGTTCCACAAACTAGGAACTAGCCCTTCTGGTCCAGTTCCCAAGTCTATTGCAAGAACCAATCCACTCTGAAAATCCATCCCAACCCCCAGTTTTAATTGGGAAAAACCAACCTAAATCCACTCCAAAACCTTTCTAGCACAGCCCCCCCCCCCCCCCACAAGACCAAGCCAATCCCTAACACACACCAACCAACCACCAAACCCAACCAACAACCCATCCACACCGCCAAGAAACCAACCAACCACCAAACCCAACAACCAATCCACAAACCATCCAATCCACACACCCCCAGAAGTCCAAAACCCCATCCAACCAAATCCACGACCAAACAACAGCGAATCCACAACCCAACCCACCACAGCCACCACCACATATCCAACAACACCAACCCAACACACCCACACGAAACATCCACAAAAAGCCAAACCCCAACAGAGAACCCAACCAACAACCACCAATCCACAACAAGCCAACTCAAACACACACCACCACCAAACACCAATCCAAACCACACTCAACCACCGAGCACCAGTACCAACAAGACGAAACAACACAAACCAACAATACCACCAACAAGTCCACCACACCAAACCAATCCCGCAAGACAATCAAGTGACCACATACACAACAACACACCACAAAAAAACACCAACAACCGACCACACCCCAACACCAGACAAACAACCACCACGAAGCTACCACCCAAAAACCAACCACAAACCAAAATCCCCGCATCAAGACAACCCACCCAAACCAACCAAAACAACCCAATGACCAAACAAAGCCGTCCGAACACACCCTAAACCACCCACCCATCCACCATAAGCCAAGCAAGAACGGACCACCACCAACCAACGACACATAATCCAACAAAAACATCCAACCACCAACCACACACCACCATCCAACCCACCCCAGCATCCTACACCACCACCAAATCAAACAAATCCAGCCCACACACACCACCACACCTCCAAAACCACCAAACAGACCACAGATCCAAACTCCAACCCATCCACCTACCAACTCCACCAATCCCCATACCATCCACAATCCGATCCCAAAGAAAACCACAACCCCACACACACCTAAGACCACCAACCATCCAATCCAACCAGCAACCAACCATCCAAACCCCACGACAGACCAAATAACATAGACCACCACCCCAACCAAAACACACATCCCACCCACCTATTACCAGCAAGTCCAAACAAAGCCAAACACCAAACCACACAAGCAACCAAACAACCAAACCACCACACCACGCCACAATCCAAAACCATCCAACTAAAACACCAATGACATCCACTACACCAAAATATCCAGCCAACCCACAACCAACACCAAACATCCTCCACCATACCTACACAAATCCACACCAGCATACACCACAAACCGACCAAACCACACAAAACAACCCCAATCCTAAAACCAAAAGCCTACAGCAAAATCCACACCAACCAAAAAAACACACAAAAATCTGGCCAAGTCCCCCCAACAGACCAACACCCATCAAAACCGATAACCAAACAACAAATCCGAAACCAAACCACCCCAGAACAATCCCCAATCCCGACCACCCGAAACCAACCACCATATCCACCACAGCAAGATCCATCCACCACACTACCACCACATCATCACACACCAAACCGAACACCCCCCAGATCCTACCACACAACCACAACACACCACCACCACATTAATCCAGCACTCCAAATCACACCACCCACACCAACCCACCAAACCAAGCCACCACCCGGTCCAAACCAAACCACCACCCAAACCACCCCAAACCAGACCAACACCACACCCACAACCACATCAACTAAAAACAAGCCACCAACCACCCAAAATCCACCCCAAACACCAACACAACACCCCCAAGATCCCGCACCAACCACAACAAATCCTACCACACATAAAATCCCAAACCACAAAACCACCCACCACAAAACCACTACCAAACACCCAACCGACAACACCATAAGAAACTCCACCACCTAACAACAAACCAAGCCCACGCCACCAACACCCCACCACAAACCACCAACCCCACACAACCAACCACACCCACGAACAAACCCACAATCCAAGCCCCAACCCCACCACCACAATAACACATCCCAAACAAGGCAGGATCCAGTCCAAGCCACAAAATCCAAAACGCATCCCCCAACACAAACCACCCACACAA